>JAVTVJ010002626.1:0-96979 GCA_034509425.1 Eopsaltria australis
GCTCCGGGCTGGGGACTGGGCACAGCTTGGACTCCCTGGGCTGGGAGAGCTTTTCCAAACCTAATTCCGTGATTCCATGAAACCCAGCCATGGCCAGGCAGGAATTTGCTGCTGCCCAAAACTCCTGGAATTCACTGCCAGCAGCAGCAGGGAGCTCTCAGCCCTCCAGCACCGACTGAAGCAGGAGAGGTGATTCTCACCTGGCACAAACAGCCGCCTCCAACCCTCGTGTTTTCCACCCTCTTTTGCTTCTCCTGGTCCTGAGCTGCACTTGGATAAAAACCTCAAGGTTCTTGTGGCAGATTTATCATCCCCCTATTGCCTCATCCCCTGAAACCTCCAAAGCTCTGCGAGTCCAGCCCTGGTCCCAGAACAGACTGAATTATGCAGGAGCTCAGGAAACCTCTCCATGCTGGGGCCAGGACGAGCGCCAGGGCTCAAGGACACGGGTTAGGAGCTCTCCGGGGGGTTTTGTTACATCCCAGGGACAGGGAAAGAGCAGAAAGTGATGTAATCAGAAAGAAGGTGACTTCCCTGAGCGCCAGGACCGGGAATGAACAGATTCCCTCATCCCTGAGCTCCCTGCTCCAGCCAGAGTTCCCCAACCTCAGGTTCATTTATTTCCACACCCAAATTAGCAAAAAAAACACCTCTGACCCCAAGGGCTGGCAGATCTCCTGACAATAATTGCGTCTCACAAAGCAGGATTTCTAAAGATACACACACACGTGATGGACGGAGGGAGCGAGTCTGCCTTACCTCAAACTAAAACCAGGCTTAAAACCTGCTCGGGAGCCTTCCCACAGCTCTTCCTTTTGGCAGCTCTCATCCAGGAGAGGGTGACATCACCTGTCTGGGTCCTGCAGCCATCAGGATGCACAAGCATCCCCGAGCCTGCAGTGCCTCCCCAAAGTGCCTGGACGTGCATCCTGTTCCCGAGATTAAATAAACCCTCCTTGGCAAGGATGACTCAGGGAGCTGGGGCTGGGCTCGTCTCGACTTCCCTGCATTTGCAATGAGACTCCCCTGATTTATTTTATCTGCAGTAATTAAAGGCAGCTTCTCCCTCTCTTGCCACGACGCCGGGAAGGTTTAAAAATAACACCAGAACCAGCAGCAGGGATCAGCAGGAAAACTGCTCTGCGTGGGTAAAATTTCACTGGAGTGCGCAGGGAACGGTTTCTGCTGCTCAGGGGCCCTGCAGGAGCCAAACCTGCACGAGAAAAGTGCTTTTATTTCGGGGTTTCACCCTCAGCACCCCCTCAGATTGTGGCAGCAGCACCAAACCCCGAGCCTGGTGCGGCAATCGCAGAATCAACGAGAAACCCTGAGGAGTCTCCTCAAAGGAGACGCGCCCAGGGTGCAATTCCTGCAGCTCCCAGGGTGCAATTCCTGCAGCTCCCAGGGTGCAATTCCTGCAGCTCCAAGGCTGGAATTCCTGCAGCTCCCAGGGTGCAATTCCTGCAGCTCCCAGGGTGCAACTCCTGCAGAATCCAGGGTGCAATTCCTGCAGCTCCCAGGGTACAATTCCTGCAGCTCCAAGGCTGGAATTCCTGCAGCTCCCAGAGTGCAATTCCTGCAGCTCCCAGGGTACAATTCCTGCAGCTCCAAGGCTGGAATTCCAGCAGCTCCCAGGGTGCAATTCCTGCAGCTCCAAGGCTGGAATTCCTGCAGCTCCCACCGGCTGCAATTCCTGCAGCTCCATGGCTGCAATTCCTGCAGCTCCCAGGGTGCAATTCCTGCAGCTCTGCAGGAGCTTTGTCCTTGCACGTCCCCGAGGCCGCTGCAGGTGCTGCAGGCACTGATCTGCCCCGGGCTTCGGGGAAAATCCCCCCGGGAGCCCCAGCCCTGCCCGGAACGGGGAACCCTGGGGATCCCTGCATCCCTGGGGATGATGAGGGGCTCAGGAACAGCCCCAGACCTGCAGGATCCTCCTTCTCCAGAGCCTCTTCCAGCCCAGCCCATCCCATGGAAAAAAGGGAATTTCAGCTTCCCCCTCCCAGATTTCCAGGAGAAGGAGGGGAGGCAGAGCACTGCGAGATCCCCAGGCTCAGGGTACTGAAGTTGGGCTGAGTTTTGCATTTCCAGCAGGGATTTTTAACCTTCCCTCAGGAATTCCTGGCCCAAGGGACGGGCTCAGGGCCCCAAGGCTGTGGCTGCAGAGGCACCGCAGGATTTCCTTCCAGAATCCCCTCTAAATCCACCCTCCTTCAGCTCCACCAGGCCCTGGACACCCAGACATTGTAAATAATTTATAATTAAATAAACCCAATATCATCAAAACCAATCCCTGCCTCTGGGGCCGATTCTGCTGCATTCATTGCAATAATCACCAAATATTTTTTTATTTATTTTTTCATGCTTTGTTTGAGGGCACAGAGAGCAGAGGAGGAGCTGCAGTTCGGGATCTGGAGCTGCTGCATCACTCCAGCAGCGCCTCTGAGCTGCAGGGAGCACAAACCCCCTGGCACCACAAAGCACAACCAGCACAGCTCCTCCCGGGGCTGGATTTTATGGAATCATTTCTTGTCAAAATGATTCTGTCGCTTTAAAGTGTTTTTTTTGGGGTTTTTTTCACTTGTTGATTCCGGGGGTTTGT
The DNA here is from genome assembly GCA_034509425.1 of Eopsaltria australis. Taxonomy (NCBI): domain Eukaryota; kingdom Metazoa; phylum Chordata; class Aves; order Passeriformes; family Petroicidae; genus Eopsaltria; species Eopsaltria australis. The sequence goes on from JAVTVJ010002626.1 coordinate 2,600, forward strand.
TTGAGGTTTTTCATTTATGTTTTTTCCCTTTTCACGCCTCAAATAAAAAGCTCCATCGCACCAGCTCTGTCTGTCCTGCCCTGGAGATCAGGGATTGTTTCTGTGCCTTTTCGCCCTCAATTCCTGCTTTCTGCTCCTTTCTCCTCTCCAAACCATCTCAGGCACTCAACAACCGAGCTAATTAAGGCAAGGCTCCACCCCGCAGCCTCTCGTGCTAATGAAGGGCTCGCTAATTTCTGGAGCGCTGCCGTGGATGCTGCAGCATCGCTCCCCAGGCAGTGTGAAAAATGCACATTTTCCTGGCTAAGCTCTGCCTGGAGCCCGGGCTCGCCAAGGTCAGGCGGGCTGGGATGAAAACATCAGCAGCAGGAGCCGAGCAAGGAGCACAAACTGTAACTGCGGCCTCATAAATGACATCTCCTCTCGTGTTCCGTGTCCCCAGAGCAAACCACGGCCACGCCTCGCAGGGAAAACGGCGGAGCTCTCGCTTCGGTTCCACCCTGGCTTTATTCTCCAGGGGAAAAAAAGTGGTTTAAAAGATTAATGACAAGATCCGTGGGGCTGATCCTGCCCCACGCTGCCAGAGGAATGAGCCATCCTCCAGATTGCTCCCAGTTTGCTCCGTCCCTGCTCGGGGCTGGCAGAGAGGAGAGGAGCAGCCCCGGCACCTCTGGACTCCGTTGGGAATTTTATTTTATTTTTTATTTTTATTTTATTTCAGTTTTTAAATTTATTTTAGTTTTTACAATTTATTTTAGTTTATTTTAGTTTTTTTTATTTTACTTTATTTTATTTTATATTATTTTATTTTACTCCATTCATCTAACACGACCTATCTTATCTTCATTTTAACATACTTTGAAAATTTATCTTTAATTTTACTTTATCTTTATTTGAATTTGATCTATACTCCATTTTATCTTTAATTTTATTTCATTTTATCTCCATTTTATCTTAACTTAATTTAACTTTAATTTAACTTTAATTTAATCTTATTTCCATTTTATTTTACTTTTATTTTATTTCATTTCACTTTAACTTTTATTTCATTTTCATTTTAAATTTTACTTTATTTTAAATTTTATTTTATTTTTTTATTTTTTATTTTTTAATTTTATTTTTTTCATATTTTGTATTTTACTTTTTATTTTATTTTTTTATTTTACTTGCTTTTATATTTTATTTTATTTTATTTTATTTTATTTTATTTTATTTTATTATCACATCTCTTCGGAAGATGCGCATCCCCATTCCTGTGACAGATGCGGCTCCAAGCCCTCCCGGCTGCAGCAAAGGAGACAATTCCCACCTCCCATCCTCCCTGACTCAGCTCCTGGCCGAGCTCTGTGTGCAGATTTAAATCACCTTTTACTCCCAGGGCCATCCATCCTCCCTCTGCCAGGCGGAACGGGCAGGAAGGAAATGTCCATTTAATGGAATTACATCCCAAATTACCTCCAGTGCCTGCAGGGCCGCGTCCCTGCGGAGCAGGAGCGGCTTTTGGGGGCACGAGTGGGGTTTGAGCCTGCCCGGGTCATTCCCCCTGGAGCCACGATGGGCATTTCTGGCTCGGGTGGTTTCTGTTCCCTGATTTCCATCCGTGCCTGGAGCCGGGATTCTGACGCCTTTTCCTGCTCTTAGGAAATAAAGGCTCACACACGGTCAGAGGGTTGGGGTCAGAGGGTTGGGGTCAGAGGGTTGGGGTCGTTTCCCTCGGGATTTAATAGGATCCCATTCCATGGCTTCTTCCCCAGGTAGAACGCGTCACAAAAGCCCCGTCCCCCCAGTCGAGGGTACAATTAAAGACTCTACTCATTAGCATATCTAACGAGAGGGCCCAATAAGGGGCTGGGCTGGGCTCACTTCCAGTTTACAGAATCTGTCCTGCTGGGAGACCTTGAGGGCCATGAAAACAGAGTGTTTGCTCTTCTGACTCTCCGTGGTTTCAGGGGTGTTTGGTCTCCCAGCTCCAAACACCATGGAACCGGGCTGAATTCTCACCTAAAGCATCCCAAGTGTGCATGCTGATCCTGGGGAATGTGGGGAACAGGGTAAGAAATATTCAGGAGAAAAGCAGAAAAATCCTTCAGGCATCAATTCAAACCCACATTTCTCCTTGAAAGGAATTGGGAATTTGTCTTTCCCAAACAAACTGTGGCTCTTGCCAGCAGACAGCGAACACTGAGAGAGAAAAGAAACAATGAGGATTCCACTGATTGATGAATGGAACGAGAGAGATTTGCATTTACAGACAAAGCAAAGGGCTCCTGATCAATAAAACTGAATATTGGAAGATGGAACGAACCATAAATTCCATGAGGAATTCCACGGAGTGACACAAGGGAATGATACATTAGAGGGGGTCTGTATTAGGGGATTTGGGAATTCTGCACCTCTCAAATACCTCAGCCAGTGGGGAAAGAGAGAAGGGCCTGTGGGTCGGGAAATTGGGATAAAAGGGAGGCTGCGCCCTCCAAAATTGGAGAGACCCCACAGGAAATGCCCCATGGCCTCTCTCTTTATTCCAATAAAGTCCCAGGACTCCTCTGCCTCCTTTTTGGACACCATCCTCTGGTGTTTGTGGATTGATTTCCTCACCCAGACAGCACAAAGCAATGGGGAAGTGAGCCAGGAACTGGGGAATAGATGGTTATCCAAGGGAAATGATCCCAATGAAAGGGAGACGGAGAGCTCTGGCTTGTGTCTCGTTTGTCATCATCTGAATATGGATTAAAGCAGTGGCAAACTCCAAGATGCTGAAGGATTGTTGTTATTCTTCATTACAGAAATTAGTTTGATAGCGGAATAATTCAGTATCTGCACGTGCCTGACAACTGTGGGAGATCAGTGCTCGCTTTTCCCCTTTTCCCTCTTCTTTTCTTTGCTCCACAGGTGCCTTCCCTCGTTAATTGATGGATTAATAAATCCACAGCTGTCGTGGTACAGGGAGTGTTTTGTGCAGCATCTGATTTGTGTCCCGGGGGATTTGCCTTTCCTGCAGAGCAGATTCAGCTGCAGCATTTCTGGTGCAGCTTTCCCATCCCCATCCCCAGCAGAGCTGGGAAAACCACGGGTTTGGCCAGGAGAGAGCCCACAACTGTGGGAATTCAAGGCAGGGTTGGATCCTGGAGTGGTCTGGGTTGGAAGGATCTTAAATTCATCCATGGCAGGGACACCTCCCACTGTCCCAGGCTGCTCCAGCCTGGCCTTGGGCACTGCCAGGGATCCAGGGGCAGCCACAGCTCCTCTGGGAATTCCATCCCAGCCCCTCCTCACCCTCCCAGCCAGGAATTCCTTCCCAAAATCCCATCCAGCCCTGCCCTCTGGCAGTGGGAATCCTTTCTGACCCCACACAGGAGCTGCTCAGAGCCCCGGCTGCGTCTGACTCTGCTCTCAGTGAAACGCAAACCCCTCGGTCACTCCCAGTTTATCCCAGTTTATCCCAGTTTAGCCCAGCCCTGCTGCTCCTGCGGGGAGTCCCTGGTGCTCAGGGCAGCTGCAGTTGCTGCCAGCCCCACAAACACTGGAATTGTCTGAATCCTGCTCTGAATTCCTACCCTTCCGAAATAAACCAACAAATCCCCCCAAAAAGCAGATATTTCCTAACGAAAGCCGTGATTTTGCATCTTAGCATCATTTTTTTCCCCCTTCCTCTCTCCTCAGGCTTCCAAGGCTGCTGATCCACTGGATTATTCCTGGTTTCAAAGCGTGGTGCCATCCCAAAGGATGGAGCATCCCAGGGCAGGAGCAGCTGACCTCCCAAAAACCCCAAGGAGAAAGGGTCGTGTTCAGACCAAAAACAGATTCAACCTTGATTTTTTTTCCCCCTTTAAAATCCAATTTGACCCAAAGTTTGCTGCGAATTCCGGCCCCACCTGAGCCATCCAGGGGGAGTTTGGATCCAGCCCTTGGAGCTCCTCCAGGAATTCCTGGTTTGGATCCTCCCCCATGGGATTTCTTGTCGTATTTTAGCGTTTAACTCTGATTGATTGCGTTGGTTTTGGTTTAATGAGCTGGGGTGGAGAGATGGAAAAGCCCGGCTCAACATTGATATTTCAGCCCCACAGCCAGCTGGGTTTAGCAACGTTTTGTGCAGAGCTCCACATCTGAGCAGAATTTAAAAAAAAATAACTTAAAAAGCTACAATTTCTTCCTCTCGGAAAAAACTGGAAGATTGTAGAGTTTGCGGGTGGGTTTGGGACGGTCGGGACAGACGAGAGATCTCTGAAGTGGGGTTGTAGAGCGTGAGGTTTATTGTGAAGAGACGTGAGTGTAGAGGATCTGCTGGGGGCTGCCAGACACAGCCTGGAGCAGGGCAGAGAGGAGAGAGAGGAGAGAGAAGAGCTAAGAGAGCTAAGAACGAGGAACTAAGAGAGTTGAGAGCAAAGGTCTAAGAGAGCTAAGAGAGAGATCTAAGGAAGTTAAGAGGAGAGAGAGAGCTGAGAGAGCTGAGAGAGCTGAGAGAGCAGTTAAGAGTGAAGATCTAAGAGAGCGAGCTTGTCGCTTACAATACAATAAATCATCTTCTGTGCTGAATATTCTCATTTTCATTCACCAATCCAGAACAAACTACAAATCTTATAACATTTGCATCCAGCCTATGAGAACTATTGCATCACCATCCAGTGTTCTATTTGAAACCCTAAAAGCTGCTTTTTGGCCCCTCTGCCAGGTTGGTGGGGTCTGCTCTGAGCCTTGGGCCTGTCTGCAAGCAGAGGGGATTGTTCAATCCAAGGGGGATCACCTGCAGTGGCCATGCCATTGTTTGTTCAATCCAAGGGGGATCACCTGCAGTGGCCATGCCATTGTTTGTTCAATCCAAGGGGGATCACCTGCAGTGGCCATGCCATTGTTTTCCAGTTGTTCAGGAGCTGGGCTTTGGGATCTCAAAGCTTGTCCTCATTTCAATCTCGCTCAGAGTTTCCACATTCTCAGCATCTCTTGCCAGGTTATCACATTGATAAGGCTTTCCTGTTTCATCTTTCCCAACAGAAGATCAGGATCCATCTTTTTTAATGCGTTGTGTTTTTTATGTGTGTTGTGGTTGCTGTCAGATTTCCCTGCCACAATCAGGTTTTGGCATCCTCCAATTTCGTGCCCATCTCTGACTAAAATTAAAGATTTCATCAACAAAAATTCAAGCCCTCAGTGGAAAAATAGATTTATTCTCATTCCTGGGTGGAAATATCAGCGAAGGATCAAATGTTGGCCTTTAGAGCAGGTCTCTAAAGCTGCACTCAGCACCCCAAAAACCAAATTTCAAGTAAGTCAGTTAATTTATGGCAGCATCCACAACTTTCCCTTCCTGATGCTAATTGGATCGATACAGAAACATTGAAGGGTTTTTTTTTCCTTCCCAATGATCAGATCATCAGCAAAACGTTCATCAATAGCCGACATTTGCTTCAGCAGACGGAAATGACTCCAGGAGATAATTAAACAATTGAATTCTCTAATTTGGGGGAGCCCATTGCCCTTCCCCACCGAGGAGCCGTCTCCATCACTGATCCAATTAATAAATTCCATCAGCTGGAATTTCCTGCTGGTGAATAATGAGATTTATCAAAGAAATCCCAGCTCCAGCACCGTGGGATCAGCAGGACCAGCCCCAAGGAACCTCTTTTTGTGCAACCCCTGAGCTCCTGCAGTGACTTTGTCCCCGAGTTTCAGCCAGAGGACGTTGGAATCTGCTCCATTTCTCCTTTACTGTTGCAAATATTTGTCCCTGGCACAGCCGCAGCTGCACGGGGCAGGATCAGGTGTCAAACCCCAGAGGGACAGGACTGCTTTGGGAGTGGGAGGAAATTAATTCATGAACACCAGAGGTTTCTGTCCAAAAAGGAGACAGAGGAGTCCTGGGACTTCATTGGAATAAAGGGAGAGGCCATGGGGTGTTTTCCCTGGGGTCTCTCAGAATTTGGAGGACGTAGCCTCCCTTTTATCCTAATTATCCTAATTTATCCTAATTTCCCGACTTTTTTGCAGGCCCTTCTCTCTTTGTCCATTGGCTGAGGTGTCGGAGAGGTACAGAATTCCCAAATCCCCTAATACAGACCCCCCCTTTTCCAATGTATAATCCCCCCCTTTTGCCTTTCCCTCCTGGAATTTTCTGGTCCTTCTCATGGTTCCTTTCATATTCCAATATTCACTTTTATTTATCAGCACACCTGTGGTTTGTCTGTAAATATAAACCTCTGGTTCCATCCATCAATCAATGGAATCCTTCCCATTGTTTCTTTTATCTCTGGCTGCCAGCGTTATCTATCACACACTGTCTGTGAGGACAACTTTCTCTTTCCTTTCAGGTGGGAAGGGAGCTCAAAGCACCCCAGTTCCACGGCAGGGACACCGTGCATGTCCCAAATTGCTCCGAGCCCGGATGCTGAGGGTGCCGTGCTCACTCCTTGTAGGGTTCCACTGTGTGTGTGTTCTAGAAAATCAGCCTGGAAGGCCCAGAGAGAGCCTCTTCCCCAGGCCCAGAGGTGCCCAGGAAGCACATCCAGGGCACCAGGGATGGACATGGCAAAGAGGATCATGGCTTTGTGGCCTCTGCACCCATTGTGTGAGAGGATTGTAGGCTGTGACCTTCTAGGGGATTGTTTATCTTTGCTGCTTATGGGATGGCCCCATGACCTCTCCCTTTATTCCAATAAAGTCCCAGGACTCCTCTGTCTCCTTTTTGGACATCAACCTCTGGTGTTTGTGGATTATTTTCCTCACAACTGGGATGTGGGAGCAGCACCTGGGCCATCAACAACCCAGCCCTGACGCTCCTCAGGTGTCCCTGTGGAAAGGGATCCGCTGCTGAGCTGCATTTTCTACCTGAGCAGCTTCACTCCACCCAAGGCCAGCGTTTGCTGCTGCTGCTGCTGCTGCTGCTGCTGCTGTGGAGCATCAATATTTCAGGGCAGGGATGAGTGGGAGCTGCAGGGAGAGGCAGGCACGCAATGTGTCAGAGCCACTTAGTGCAGGGCAGCTGCCTCCTCTCACCCGAGGAGACCCCACGGGTCCCCCCAGGGCCGGGCTTGGGCTGGAGTGGATTTCCAGCTCTCCCCTTGATGCCTGAAGGATTTTTCTGCTTTTCTCCTGAACATTTCTTACCCTGTTCCCCACATTCCCCAGGATCAGCATGCACACTTGGGATGCTTTAGGTGAGAATTCAGCCCGGTTCCATGGTGTTTGGAGCTGGGAGACCAAACACCCCTGAAACCACGGAGAGTCAGAAGAGCAAACACTCTGTTTTCATGGCCCTCAAGGTCTCCCAGCAGGACAGATTCTGTAAAGTAGAAGTGAGCCCAGCCCAGCCCCTTATTGGGCCCTCTCGTTAGATATGCTAATGAGTAGAGTCTTTAATTGTACCCTTGATTGGGGGGATGGGGCTTTTGTGACGCGTTCTACCTGGACGGCAGAAGCCATGGAATGGGATCCTATTAAATCCCGAGGGAAACGACCCCAACCCTCTGACCCCAACCCTCTGACCCCAACCCTCTGACCCCAACCCTCTGACCCCAACCCTCTGACCGTGTGTGAGCCTTTATTTCCTAAGAGCAGGAAAAGGCATCACCCTCAAGCTGGGCTGGGATAAAACCAGCTCTGAAGTCAAGCAGCCCGGCCAGGATGGGGCTGCCAGGGATGCCTGGTGGTGTCCATGGGATTGGGAGTTCAGGGAAAGCTGCTGGACCCAAAGGGAGCTGGAGAGGGGTTTTTTGTAAGGGCAAGTTCCCAATGTTTCATCTAAACCTTCTTTTATTCAGTTTAAAGCCATTCCCTGGCGGTGGGACAAGAGGAAAGGGCTTTGAACTGAAAGAGGGGAGGTTTAGATGGGATATTTGGGAGAAATTCCGCCCTGGGAGGGTGTTGGGATGGAATTCCCAGAGCAGCTGTGGCTGCCCCCGGATCCCTGGAAGCGTCAAAAGCGAGGTTGGAGCAGCCTGGGACAGTGGGAGGTGTCCCTGCCCATGGCTGGGGTGGCCCTGGACAATTTTCGGTCCCTCCCAACCCAACCCATCCCATGTTCCCACGATTCTGATTTTAGGGAAGGGCTGCTGGTGCTCCACAGGGCAGGAACTGGCACAGGAGAATGACGGAGGGAAAACCAAGCCCAGAACACGCCAAAGTCATCAGCGAATCTGCAACGGAGCCAAGAACACAGAGCTGGCAAGAGCAGCCAGATCCACGCAAGGAGGAGTCAGATCCATCCGAGGAGCCCTTCCAAGTGCAATTTCCATTTGTGTTATTAATAAAAAACCCTCTCAGCCAACGAGCAGGAGAAAAAATTGATCCCATCCTCAGCAGAGTAAAATCCAATCAAGCTCCACAAGGTGACATCTCCAAAAGCCAAGGCTTTGATTAAGAGGATGGTGTTTAATTAAAGGCCTGTGCCCTGCAGCTGGAGGGAGAAACTCCTGATTAGGACAAAAAAATGTCACTTTTGGGGATGTTTCTCCCAGGAGAAACACAAAGGGTTCATCATGGAAACCATGGGAAGGACAGCGAGTCCAGGAAACCTCTGGCTTTGTTTCCACCTGGAAAACCTTGGAAAACTCTGCTGGGAAACCAAGTGGGAGGATCTGGGGGTGTTTAATTCAAAACAACAAAGAGTGTCCTGTAATTCCAACAGCCAGGGGTGTGCAGGGTGTGGGATGTGGGATCATCCTCCAGTGCTCCTTCCCAAAACACCACCCGCCAGCACGATGGAGGGCAGCAAATATTTTATACATTTTTAAAATTCATCTGAAAAGCGGCAAGAAATGAAGTTATTAGAGAAAAAACCCACGAGTTTGGTCCTGTTATTTCTCATACTCCACATTCAAGGATTGAGTCCTGTGTGTTTGGAAGATCAGGAATCATCGTGGCAGGGACATTTTGCTGTTCCCAGCTCGGGAGGAGGAGGAGGAAGAGGAGGAAGAAGAAGAGGAGGAGGAGGAGGAGGAGGAGGAGGAGGAGGAGGAGGAGAAGGAGAAGGAGGAGAAGGAGGATCAGGCCTGGATTTGCTGCCACCCCCAGAGAGCTCCTTGTCTGAGGATAAACTCCCCAGGACTGGGTTTGTCCCCACGATGCACTTGGGAAAAAAACCTTTGCCAAGGCCCCTCTGAAGGGAAAAAAAGAGGATAAAACAAAAGATGGGAAGCATTTCCCAACAGCAGCAGCAGCAGCAGGACCAGGATTGCTCAGCCCTGAATGGGCACCGGATCCCTCGGGATGGGAAATCAAAGGCAGCCAAAAGCAGCCCCTGCCAGCTATAAAAAGTCCTGTGCTTTAATCAGCTTCCCCAAAGATTGCTGTTCCATCGGAGAGCTCCAAACCTTTTGATCACAGCAAAAACCCCAACCGGAGTCTCACGAAAAAAGCTTGGGGCTGCCTCGGTTCTGCCTCAGCTGTGACATCTTGACCCAGATAATCCCTTCCCTGTGGAGCTCTCCAGGATTTAATTTCGTCCTGGGCAGAGGCACCAGAGTGAGGTTTGGAGCCTCAGGCTGGAGCTCTTGCAGGGATCAGCCCCAGGGACCGGGGTTTTATGGATAACTGAGTTTCTCTAATGATTTCCCCCAAAATGTCAGGACTGAAAGCAGAATTTCCTCTGGAATTCAAGCAGCAGAGCAGGTTTCCAGTGGAAATGAGGATTTGGAGAATCCTGGGGCGGTTTGGGTTGGAAAGGAGCTGAAAAATCATCCAGTGGCACCCCTGTCCTGGGCAGGGACACCTCCCACTGTCCCTGGGTTCTCCAACCTCGCCTTGGACACCTCCAGAAACCCAGGGGTGGCCACAGCTCCTCTGGAAAACCTCATTAATCCTTCATCCTTATCCTTATCCTGCAGGGATGGACAAACCCAGCACTCCTGGCTGTCCCAGAAACCCTTTTTTAGGGTTACAAAGCAATCCTGACCCTGAGTTTTCCTCAGGATACTCCCAACTCTCCCAACTTCACCACCCCTGTGATCCCAAACAAGACCCATCCCAAAGAAAAGGAAAAATAATCCAGCCTGGATAAGGAATTTCAGACCCCAAACAAGCCCCATCCCAATGAAATGGAAAAATAATCCAGCCTGGATAAGAAATTTCGGACCTTTCTGATCTCAGAGAGCCTCAAACTCAATTTCTTCTTGTGTCTTTATTTCAGATAACCAAGCAAATCCTTTCTGCCAGCGAAAAAACCCCCGACTTTCTTCTTTTGTTTTCCTTTCAAATAACAAGGAAAACACTTCCTTCAAAGCCTCCCCTCTCCTGTTCCTCCCCACAACGATGCTCTTTGGTGTTTTAAAAGTCAAATTTCAAATGTTTTGAGACACGGGTGATGGGAAAGTGAATTTTGATAAAACCACTTTGAAACGAAAGTTCTGAATTCTGAACTTACCGAAGCAACAAACCCCAAAATAACACCTGGAAAACATGGGAAGGAATAATTACTCAGGGTACTTTAATATCAATATTTCACAGGATTAAATAGTGAGATCAGTGAGCCTTTGTCCAGGAAAAGATAAATTGCAGCATTCACTAAAACAGGCAGGAACCTGCAACCCCACAAAGTCCAATGGAATCAGAAATTAATTGGCTGTAAGTCCAAATTAATAATTGTCGGGATGAGCACATGGGAAACACGAGGTGTGAGGAGCTTGGAAAGTAACGACAGAAACATCTTTCCAAGCATGAATCTCTTGCAGCCTGACTCAGCTGGGGAGTTCATCTTCCTAAATTCCATTTTTTAGCGCAATGGGGGTGTTGTGAAATGTGTGTTTGGGTTGTTGTTTTTTATTGGAAGAAGATGGGGTTGCTGAGCGCTCATCACTCGTGTTTTGCCGAGTGGGAATGGGATAAATTCTGAAAACGACCATTCTGTAAATAACGTTTTCTGTCAGTGGAGCTCCTGATCAGAACTTCAGTGGGAATGGGATAAATTCTGAAAACGACCATTCTGTAAATAACATTTTCTGTCACTGGAGCTCCTGATCAGAACTTCAGTGGGAATGGGATAAATTCTGAAAACAACCATTCTGTAAATAACATTTTCTGTCACTGGAGCTCCTGATCAGAACTTCAGTGGGAATGGGATAAATTCTGAAAACAACCATTCTGTAAGTAACATTTTCTGTCACTGGAGCTCCTGATCAGAACTTCAGTGGGAATGGGATAAATTCTGAAAACGACCATTCTGTAAATAACATTTTCTGTCACTGGAGCTCCTGATCAGAACTTCAGTGGGAATGGGATAAATTCTGAAAACAACCATTCTGTAAATAACATTTTCTGTCACTGGAGCTCCTGATCAGAACTTCAGTGGGAATGGGATAAATTCTGAAAACAACCATTCTGTAAGTAACATTTTCTGTCACTGGAGCTCCTGATCAGAACTTCAGTGGGAATGGAAACAACAGAGAGGTGTTCAAGGAAAAGGAATTGAGGGAGCTTTTGTTCTCGTTGTTTTCTCCCATTTCCCACATTCCAGGGAAACACCATCGGGATTTTTCCTGGATTGGGACTTTGGGGCTCGTTTGTTCCATGGGAACCTAACCCGGAGCACGGCACCAAGTCCTGAGTGAGAGACCTCTGCTTAAAACCTGAGAAATGGATCCCTTCCATCCCTAATTCCCTGCTTATTATCAATTATCCCTTCTGGAAGGAATTCATCCCATCAGGAGGAGCAAAAGTGCTGCCTCCTCACTTGTCACACAGAGGAAGGTGAAAGTCGGAGCAGAGACCTGGTGCTGAACCCACCTTGTCCCACCCCGTGGGTCCTGAACTTCCAGAGCCACATTCCTGCCCCAAATCCCCCTCTGGAGCTGTCCTTGTGACATTGAACTCCGGGAGCTCCTTTATCCAAAGAATTCCTCCCACACTGAGGCACTGCAGACTCTAATTATTATTTGGAGAGAGTGATATTCTCATTTTTCAGATGATGCAAGGAAATAAATCAGTCTGGTGCCTCTCCAGGGGGAAAAAAACCCACCACAATTGAGCTGCTTTTGCAAATCCTGCTTTAATTGTCTTAAGTGGCTCGTCCTGACTGGGAGCATCTGTGGATCTCATCTTCCAAACCACTCTGGTCCTTCTGGAAATGCCCAAACAAAGAGGATTTAGTCCAAACATAAAAGATTTAGTCCAAACAAACACAAAGGATTTGGTCCAAACCCCCTCCTGCACTTGTGCGGTCACAGGATTTTGCTGCAGCTGAGATGTTCAGCATCCCACATTTCCCGATCCAGGGAGTGGGAGGAAATCAGGATCTGTCCCTCCCCTCCACAAGCCTCGAACTTCCCACCCCAAACCCACCCTGGTGCCCAGGAGCAGGAAAAATGTGATTTACCCTCCTGACAACCCTGGGTGGGGGAATCACTCCATTAATTTACGGGAGAGGGCAAAGCAGACTCGCCACAGGATGTGCTGGGCACCAGCATTACAATATTTAGTTAAAGGAATTTAACGAGCGTTAATGAATGATTAACGAGCCTGTGCTGGGCTGGAGAAACAATTTGTGGATCACATAACGAGTCCTGCGTGAGGACACAGCCCCAGCTCACAGGACGCCAACGGGTGACTCTGCTTTTCCTCCCCATCAGCAAAATCTGCTCCTGCAGCTCTGGCTCCTCATGCATTTTTAAAAGCTTCCGTCTCTCTCCTTCTGTGCTCCACACATGGCTCCGAAATCGCTCTCCAAATGCCATTAACACGTGCATTAATTGAGTTATTGCTGGGAGTGTCAGTGCCTGCTCGGGTCTGTGAAACCAGCAGGGTTTTTGTGGGGCCCAAAGCAGCACCTCTGGGCTCAGCTCAGCTCTTCGCCGACCAGAAAACAACAAATTCCTGCTTTTTTTTTCCAAGCTTGAAGACTTTGTTTTATCTCTCTCTCTGAGCTCAGCTCTGCTCCCAGCTCCCCTCACCGACCAGAAAACAACAAATTCCTGCTCTTTTTTTCCCAAGCTTGAAGACTTTATCTCTCTCTGAGATCATTCCCAGCCTTAAAGATCTTTAATTTCTCCTTCCTCTAATTTATGGCAACGGCTGCAAAAGCAGAAATCCACAGAAGGGTCGTTCAAACTCTACAGCAGCTAAGTTGTCTTTAAAGAATTCGATTTTCCCGCCACATCCGTGGCAATCTCCTCTGGGGACAAGGGGGATCATTTCCTACAGCGGGAAATATTTCGGTGAAGCCAATCCTGGTGCTGAAGTGCAGCAGCTCCAAACTTCACGTACTAAAAAGTGATCATTTTTTTGGAAATAACTCTGTTTTCTCACCTCAGTTCTGGTGTTTCCCCTCTGTTTGAGTAACTGAATGTTCTGTAAAGGCAAATCCAGCTTGACCTAGGCTTGAGTGGGGCCCAAAGTTAAGCTCAGGTTGTTGGACTGAGCCTGTTCTCAAAGCTGCAGCGTTTCCCTTTGCGGGGAGAGTGACTCACACAAGAAAAGAAATTCCCCCAAGTCCTCTCTTCTTTTGGGCTGCTGTGAGAAGTTTTTCTGTTTAATTAAAGAAGAAAGAGCAGCTTGCAGCTGCCTTGCAGGATCACACAGCTCTCACGTCCTCACCTTGGATTTTCCCTCTTGCTCTTCGCAGCCAGGAGAATATTCAGGATTAAGTTCCATCCTTTGCTGCCCACTCCAGGCTTGAGAACACAAAATCAATCTCCAGCCCTGCTGAACCCTTCCTTTAACCCTTAACTCTGAAAACTCCCCTCGAAACTGGAGTGAAAACTGGAATTTACTGAAGGGAGCAGAGGCAGGGAAGGAAGGGGCTCCTCCCCTGTGACCTGCAGGGTTTGGCCACGGGAGAGAGCCCAGACACGGCCTGGGGTGCCGGAAAATCCCAGCAGATCCTGGAAAAGGGCTCAGGTCAAAGCAAATATCCCAGAATTTAAGGAGATTTTGTTGTATTAGGTTGTGGAACGTTCAATAGCGGCAGGGTGAGGGGGAATGGCTTTAATGGGAAAGAACACAGGGTTAGATGGGATATTGGGGAGGAATTGCCGGTATGAGGGTGGGGAGGGATGGAATTCCCAGAGGAGCTGCCTCGAAGTGCCCAAGGCCAGGCTGGAGCACCCTGGGATGGTGGAAGGTGTCCCAGCCCATGACAGCGGGGTGGAAAAGACGATTTTTAGGTCCTTTCCATCCCAAACCATTCCCAGATTCCATGGATGTTCATTCCCAATTGTAGACTGCCAGGGGATGGGCAGCGGTTCCATCCCATCCCATCCCATGGACCCCATCCCATCCCATCCCATCCCATCCCATCCCATCCCATCCCATCCCATCCCATCCCATCCCATCCCATCCCATCCCATCCTCCCATCCCATCCCATCCCATCCCATCCCATCCCATCCCATCCCATCCCATCCCATCCCATCCCATGGATCCCATCCCATCCCATCCCATCCCATCCCATCCCATCCCATCCCATCCCATCCCATCCCAATCCATCCCATCCCATCCATCCCATCCCATCCATCCCATCCCATCCCATCCAATCCCATCCCATCCCATCCCATCCCATCCCATCCCATCCCATCCCATCCCATCCCATCCCATCCCATCCCATGGATCCCATCCCATCCCATGGATCCCATGGATCCCATCCCATCCCATGGATCCCATGGATCCCATCCCATCCCATCCCATGGATCCCATCCCATGGATCCCATGGATCCCATTGATCCCATCCCATTGGATCCCATCCCATCCCATCCCATCCCATCCCATCCCATCCCATCCCATCCCATCCCATCGATCCCATCCCATCCCATCCCATTGATCCCATCCCATCCCATCCCATCCCATCCCAATGATCCCATCCCATCGATCCCACAATTTAATCAGCAAGGACAGGTTTCCATTTCATTTCTGGGCGTGGAATTCTCCCCCACACCATCCCCTAACGAATCCATGGCACTTTTCCCATGATTTCTAAGGAATCTGCTCTGTCTCCCAGCAAACGCGCCTGGTTTTGATGGCTAACAGGCATTGTTGTGTCAGCTCTCAAACGGCGCTGAAATTTCAGCCCGGGCAAAACTCCAAGTGCTGAAGCTTCCAGGCAAAGCCAGCATTTAACAGAGCGAGGAAGAACTCCCAGAATCCTGAACTCTGCTTTTTTCTTTTAATGCTAAATCACTGTATTTAAGGCCTTTTTTTTTTTGCAAGATAATCTCTCAAGGCTGTGTTCTTCCCCCAAATCCGTGACAAAACGCCGAACTCTGCTCGCTGGAGTGGCAGATGGGGGGAGCAGGAGGCTGGAATTGCCACTGGAAGCTGTAAAGTCACATTTATTTTCAGCTGACTCTGACCTTTCTGCAATTAAACCTCCCTTTTTTTCTTTTTTTCCTTTTTTTTTTGCTGGTTTTAATACTCGGTGGCTGAGCTTTTATTATCAATAATGCAAAAGGTGTGAGGAAAGCAGGAGCTGGCCGAGAGCTGGTGGAGGAAATGGGGAGATTTGCTCACACGTCACCTTTAACAAACATTGCGTGGTCTCAGGTCAAAAAAAAAAAGAGCTATAAAAAGATGTTCTTGGGTATTTTTCAGTGGGAGGAGGATTGGAGCTGGATAAAGCAAGCCCTAAACTGGGAATAATGGGAATGATAGAATTTTTAATGGTCAAAAAGGGAGTTGAAATCATCATTTCGACCAAATGAGCACAAAAAGGGAAGTGGAGAGGGCTGGGATTTCACTCAGCATCATTCCCAAATCCATCCCTTAAAATCCAGGGAGCTCCTCTTTGTCCAGATCCCTTCCGACATTCCATCCCCTCCTTGCTCCTGGAGAACTTTACAACAAATTCCAGCACAAATTACAATTTTTATCCCTGCACAAACACAGGATTTCCATTTTTGCTGGGCAGCTAGAGAAGAATTAAATCCAAAAGAACATCCCCCAATCCCAAATTCCCTCCCATGGCCATTCCAGATGAGAATTAAATCCGCAAAATCCACCCCCAAATTCAGCATCCCCATCCCAATTCCTTCCCAAGGTGGCTGAAATTCCACACCAAATATTCCCAGAGAGTCCCAGGAGCCTCCTGGAAGTGCTGGGCAGGGAAAGGAGCTCGGGAAGAACCTTGGACACCCCTGTCCCCTGTCCCTGAAGGTCGCTGTCACTCAGGGATGGAGCTGCTGTTCCCATTAACTAAATTCCTTTCCCCAGGCCAGATGATTGCAGATTATCTCCTTCCAAAATGCACAATTTGGCTTCATTTCCCCTTCCTTCAGCTTTTTCATCTCCCAGAGGAATTTTTTTCACGGCTCCCCCTTGAAAGTGTGCAAATAAACTTCAAACTAAGCGACAAAAAAAAACCCCTGTGAAATTCTCTCCCCTCCCAGTAAGAAATGTTTCACTGGTGCCAGTTTGCCTCAGCCCAGAGATCTTTGCCAGTCGCTGTTTCCACCCTCAGGAAATCCCTGATCTTGGGTTTCTTATTAAAAAAAAAATATAGAAAACTACAAAGAAAATAGGATAATATTTGTAATTTTTCCTTTTTATCTGAAATCTCTGGAATTCAGCCGGGACAGGAGACAACAGGCTGGGACAAACCCTGTTGGTGGAAGTAATGATTTGGAATTCCCTCAAGAGCTCCTTTTCTATAAAAACAAATGAAAACTCAGTGTAAAGACACGACTGAAAACCTCTGAGAGGGTTTAAAGGATGGGACAAGAATTCCAGCTTAACCAATCATCCCTTTGGTGATCAGCTTTTCCTCTGCCAGTAACAGCGATGCTGGACCGGTGTTTTTGGAGATGATGAATTCCTCCAAATTCTTCCAAATTCACGGAGCTTTTCAGTTCCACATCCCCGTGGCTGGGGATAAATTCAGGAGGAGCACGGGAGGAGGTTTGGATGTCAAACACGCACTGAGGGGGTTGTACCAGACGTCAAAAGAGCATTTTGGGGAGGGATGATACAAAAAACAACAAAAGGAAAGTCCATTAATGATGGGCTGAAGGGCAGCAGGGGAGGGAGCTGGAATAGATTTATGGGGATGAAGGGAAATAGAGGCTTTGTTTGTTGATTTATTTATTCTAAGCAACAGAATGGGACAAAGGGCGAGGATCTCCTTGAGACAGCACAATGCAAATCTCCAGGATAAAATCCTGCAGCAATTCCAGCTCTCCAGGAGCAGCTGGGGGGGAAGGAGAGTGGGGAAATGCTGCAGGAAACACAGTCCCTGTCCTGAGCCGGGGCTGAGCTCCCTGGCAGAGCCCAGAGGGGCACAGACACTTGTGGGGCTGAGGAGATGAGTCCTGGGGTAGGGACACTTGTGGGGCTGAGGAGATCAGTGCTGGGGCACAGACACTTGTGGGGCTGAGGAGATCAGTCCTGGGGTAAGGACACTTGTGGGGCTGAGGAGATCAGTCCTGGGGTAAGGACACTTGTGGGGCTGAGGAGATCAGTCCTAGGGTAGGGACACTTGTGGGGCTGAGGAGATGAGTCCTGGGGTAGGGACACTTGTGGGGCTGAGGAGATCAGTCCTAGGGTAGGGGCACTTGTGGGGCTGAGATCAGTCCTGGGGTAGGGACACTTGTGGGGCTGAGGAGATCAGTGCTGGGGTAAGGACACTTGTGGGGCTGAGATCAGTCCTAGGGCACAGACACTTGTGGGGCTCAGGGGATCAGTCCTGGGGCTGCTGTCCTGTCAAGCACCCCCTGTTTGTGAGCCACAGCAGAGCCCTTGGCAGCCCCTCAGAGCCCCCCGAACTCATTTCCCATCACCTGCACCCCTTTCCCATCACCTGAACCCCCTTTTCCATCACCTGTGCCCTTTCCCATAACTGCACCCCTTTCCCATCACCTGTGCTCCTTTCCCAGTCCCTGCACACCTTTTCCATAACCCGAACCCCTTTCCCATCACCTGCACCCCTTTCCCGTCATCAGAACCCCCTTTCCCATCACCTGAACCCCCTTTCCCATCACCTGCACCCCTTTCCCAGCTCCTCCAGCCCCGTTTGTGTCTCCAGCCCCTGCACGCCCCGCTCGGGCTGAGCTGGATTGAGACAGTGCCATCTACTGCCACCAGCTCAGCTCTCCCTCCAGCTGAAGGGACAAACGGGAATAAAACTGGAATCGGGAGAGGCCCAGGGCAGGAACAGACTGGGCTGGGGGAGCTCCAGCAGTGCAGGAGCCAGCTCAGCACCGAGGGACAGCATTCCCCAAGGAACTCCAAGAACACGGAGGGAAGGGTGGAGCAAAAGCGATTTTTGTGGAAGGGAGACTGAAAAATAGAAGTCAGTGGAATGCTGGTTTGTGGCAGGAGGAATGTGGATTTCCCAAATCCAGCTGGTTTGGGGTTCCTTTCCTTGCCCAGGTAAAGGTCAGAAGCCAGGTGGGAGCAGGAAAGGGGGCTCAGAAAGAAAAAGGGTGGAGAGAGACTTGGAACAAGGGGTGGAGGGACAGGACACAGGGAATGGCTTCCCACTGGGAAAGGGGAGATTTGGGTGGGATTTTGGGAAGGAATTCCTGGCTGGGAGGGTGGGGAGGGGCTGGGATGGAATTCCCAGAGGAGCTGTGGCTGCCCTTGGATCCCTGGCAGTGCCCAAGGCCAGGCTGGAGCCCCCTGGGACAGTGGGAGGTGTCCCTGCCATGGCAGGGGTGGCTCTGGGTGGGATTTAAGGTCCCTTTGAACCCAAACCAGTCTGGGATTCTGTGGAACTCAGAAAGAAGAAGCCAAACCAGTAACAGGAGCCAGGGCTGCCCAGACCACCCGTCCTCAGCAAACTGAGCCTCTCAGGAGATGGAGAGAGAGAAATGAGCTGAGCCTGGGCTGGGATGAACCATTTGGAATCCATATCCAGGCCCTGATGCATCCCCAAAAGCCTGAGCACAGAACATGGAATGGTTTGGGTTGGATGGGACCTTAAATCCCACCCAGTGCCACCCCTGCCATGGGCAGGGACACTCCCACTGTCCCAGGCTGCTCCAGCCAGGCTTTACCAGGTGCCAGACATTGGAGATGAATTCATGCATTCAAGGCCGAGTTCCCAAAGGTTTCATCAGTGTTTTTTAGGATGCCAGGAGGAAAGCAGCAGATCCCAGAGGCGGGGTCTGTGCAGGCAGCCCCTGACAGGCATTTCACAGCTGCCTGTGCTGGTTTGGTGCTTGAAGGGCAGGCAGAGCTCAGCATCATCCCTCTCTATCTGGGCCCTCATTCACCTGCTGTGCTCCCACTCAGGGACAGAGCAGAGGAGCAGCTCAGTCACAACCCATTAAGCAGCACAGCCCTGATGAGCCGTGTCCCCAAAAACGGCCCTCCTGGCCCCAAATGAACCTGTCCAGCTCGGAGGGGACGGCAGGCCAGGCATGAACAGCTCTGCTCTCCTTCCTGCTCCAGCTGCTCCCTCCTCTCCTGCTCCATGGGAGGGCCAGAGGATTGTCTGTTCCCTGTCCTGCTCCATCAGATCCAGGGAGGGTCAGAGGATTCTCTGCTCTCATTTCTGCTCCATGGAATCCAGGGAAGGCCAGAGGATTCTCTGTTCCCTCTCCTGCTCCATGGAATCCAGGGAGGGCCAGAGGATTCTCTGTTCCCTGTCCTGCTCCATCAGATCCAGGGAGGGTCAGAGGATTCTCTGTTCCCTCTCCTGCTCCATGGAATCCAGGGAAGGCCAGAGGATTCTCTGCTCCCCTTCGTGCTCCAACTGCTCCCTGTCCTGCTCCACTGGATCCAAGGAGGGCCAAAGGATTCTCTGCTCCCATTCCTGGAGCAGCTGCTCCCTGTCCTGCGCCTCTGGATCCAGGGAGAGCTGGAGGATTCTCTGTTCCCTATCCTGCTCCTCAGGATCCAGGGAGAGCTGGAGGATTTTCTGCTCCCATTCCTGGTGCAGCTGTTCCCTGTCCTGCTCCTCTGGATCCAGGGAGAGCTGGAGGATTCTTTGTTCCCTGTCCTGCTCCACAGAATCCAAGGATTCTCTGCTGCAAGCCCCCCAAAAATGAGCTGCAAAATGCCCAGCAAAGCCTCTGGGGGTCACAATTCCTGCTTCATTCCTGACGGAATTCCCAGGAAAACAGGATTAGCTGCTCTCTATAAGGTTCCACACACCCTCTTCACACCTTCCACTCTTTCTCCAAGACAGAAAGAGCAGGGTTAAAGGTTGGCAGAGCTCTGAGGAGCCTGACTGGGAGCTGGCTTTAATTCTGGCTATTGATTTGTGCATTAATGTGCCATTATCCCCACAATCTATGGCAGCTGAAATCCAGACAACGTTCAAATTTATTGCTGCCTCTCTTTTTTTTTTCCTTCTTGTTAAATCACTTTTATTGTTTCTTCCATCTCCAGAGATGCCTCATGAACAACCTTCAATCAGACATTAAAGCTTCCAGTCAGGAAAAATGTTAACTGTGCAAAAAGCACATTTTTAAATACATCATCCCCTTATACATCTTCATAATCTTAAATGGTTTTGTTCTTCAGGGTCCTTTACCATCAATTCCAGCTTGGCTTTGAGATGCTTGGGGATTGGGAAGATCAAGGAGGTGCAGCTGGAAGGAAACCATGGGATGTTCCTAAAGTGGCATTTTTGGAGATATCAGTCATTGTGTGTCACCAGCGATGCACAAAAAATGTATTTAAATATATATATATAAAAATATAAAAATAATAGATAAAAAATATGAAAATAATGTAAAATAGAAAGGCTTAAAACCCAAAAGGGAAATTTCAAATGCTCCAAGTGAAGTATCTTCACCAGGAGTCATTTACACCCCTTTGGGATATTCCCCCTTCTATAGATCCAGATTTTCTGTAATATTTTCCTGGAGCAGCAACCCAAGGGTTACAGGGAATGCAGCACCTGCCTGGTGATGCTGCATCTCTGCACAGGCCACAGGAATTGTGCCAAATCATAAAAAAAAAAAAAAAAAAATTAAATAAAAAAAAAGCTGCACAAACTCCTGATGCATTGCAGATAAAATGTAGATCAGGAGAGCTGGGCTTGGCACGAGCTGGCTGCAGGGTGGGAACACACATGTCCCTCCTTCTCCTTTCTTTAGCCTAGGGAAAAGCACTTTTTATTTTTTTAAATACTAAAAATTTGCTGTAAAAAGTGCATATCTGCAATTATCCCTCAGTAATTCACAAATCTCAGGGGGGTTTGGGAGTCCTGGGTGGGAACACACATGTCCCTCCTTCTTCTTTCTTTAGCCCAGGGAAAAACCTTTTTTTATTTTTTTAAATTATAAAAATTTGCTTTAAATTTTAAATTTTAAATTCTTAAAATTTTAATTATTTAAACTTTAAAATCTGCAATTATCCTGTAGTTATTCACAAATCTCAGGGGGTTTTGGGAGTCCTGGGTGGGAACACACATGTCCCTCTTTCTCCTTTCTTTAGCCCAGGGAAAAGCCTTTTTTTATTTTTTTAAATGCTAAAAAATTGCTTTAAATTTTAAATTCTTAAATTTTAAATTATTTAAACTTTTAAATCTGCAATTATCCCATAGTAATTCACAAATCTCAGGGGGTTTTGGGAGTCCTGGCTCCAGGGTGAGAACACACACGTCCCTCTTTCTCCTTTCCTTAGCCCAGGGAAAAGCCCTTTTTTTTTTTTTAAATACTAAAAATTAGCTTTAAATTCTAAAATTTTAAAGTATTAAAATTTTAACTGTTTAAATTTTAATATCTGCAATTATCCCGTGGTAATTCACAAATCTCAGGGGGTTTTGGGAGCTCTGGCTCCATGGTGGGAACACACATGTCCCTCTTCGTTCTTTAGCTCAGAAAGGAGCTATTTTATTTATTATTTTTTTATATAGTAAAAATTTGCTTTAAAAAGTGCGTATCTGCAATTATCCCTTAGTAATTCACAAATCTCAGGGGGTTTTGGCTGTTTCACCCAGCTTTGCTTTCACATTAATGTAAATAATGCATGTTTAGGAGCGATACAATCTTTTAATTAGGCAGCACTCCTGTATCATTGTGTTAATTGTTCATTTTGCCATTGAAATAGCAGCTAATTCTTAATTATACACTGGAATTTCATTATTTTTGACTAAAATTAACCTGATTTTACCTCAGGAAAAGGCAGGAAATCTTTATACACATGAGGGAAAGGCCAAGAGACACCAGAGTCCCCTCCAGGGCCCCACTCAGGCCCCGCTGGTCCTCAATCCAGAGGCAAAATTCATGGATATTAATTGGAATAAGGGACAGAAATGGGTGGGAGAACAGGTAAAACCCCATTGTAATTTAACTGTACGCTGGAATTCCATGATTTTACCTCAGGAAAAGGCAGGAAATCTTTGCACACACAAGGGAAAGGCCAAGAGACACCAGAGTCCCCTCCAGTGCCCCACTCAGGCCCTGCTGTCCCTCAATCCAAGTTATTAATATCCAAGTTTATGGATATTAATAGGGATAAAGGGACAGAAATGGGTGGGAGAACAGGTAAAACCCCACAGGAACTTTCCCATAAAAATTCAGGATCACATCCCCTGCCTGGCTGGGCTGGGGCCTCTCAGTGAGGCAAATGCGGATCCAGCTTTTCCATGGAGCTGGACTTGCCATGGAAATTCCAACATTACATTAATTGTTCATTTTTGCCATTGAAACAGCAGCTAATTGTGCACTGGAATTTAATTGTGCACTGAAATTCCATGATTTTACCTCATGAAAAGGCAGGAAATCTTTATACACATGAGGGAAAGGCCAAGAGACACCAGAGTCCCCTCCAGGGCCCCACTCAGGCCCTGCTGCTCCTCAATCCAGAGGCAAAATTAATGGATATTAATTGGGATTAAGGGGCAGAAATGGGTGGGAGAACAGGTAAAACCCACTTTAATTTAACTGTGCACTGGAATTCCATTATTTTATCTCAGGAAAAGGCAGGAAATCTTTGCACACACGAGGGAAAGGCCAAGAGACACCAGAGTCCCCTCCAGGGCCCCACTCAGGCCCTGCTGTCCCTCAATTCAAGTTATTAATATCCAAGTTTATGGATATTAATAGGGATAAAGGGACAGAAACGGGTGGGAGAACAAGTAAAACCCCATGGCAGCTTCTTCCACAAATCCATCCCAGAGGTTTATTCACAATTCCCTGGCTCGGGGTCATTCCAGCTTTGCTTCCCTCACGTGAGGGCCTGAGCAAGGCCTTGGAAATTTCATTCAATTCCTTGGAAATTTCATTTTATTCCTTGGAAATTTAATTTCTGCGGCTCCCCTGCATCATTTCCACCCCAATTTTTCAGCTTTCAAAGGACCCCAATATTCCAAATATTTTGGAAGGACCCTGATGTCAGTGAATTCACACCCTGGGCAGGGGGAGATTTTAGTGCTGCTGAAATGTTTCTCTTTTCTCTCTGTTTTTGGTCACCTTTTCTGCTTCAAATGTAATTTTTCCTGCTTTTCCTGATCAGAACTCATCCTACAAGGCTTCAAGCTTAAGCAAATGAATTTTTCCTTGGAAAAGATGAATGTTTGTTACTGTTTTTTTCAATGAATTCAGTGAAATTCCCGATCCAGGGGTCAGCTCTGCATTTCACATCAGCACCGCTGTGCTGAAACAAAACTGAGGATCTGAAAGAAGAAATATTTCTCATTTGCAGCCAAGAAAAAAATAAATCCTACTTTCCTCACTTTCTACTTGCTTTTTTGCCTTATGATTTTTTAGTCTGTTCGAATTCTGAGCTCTGTTTTGCATGCAGAGGATTTAGTGATTGATATCACTGCAAATAAAAGAATTAACATAAAGGAAAATAAAATTAACAATTAAATAACGGCAAAAATGAAATGATTCCTGCTGTTTTTACTCTCTGAAGAGCTCAGTGGCAGCGTGGGGCTCATGAAAGCCTCAGGATCCAGCTCTTCCCATGGACTCTGCTCCGTGGATTTGATTCTCTTTGTGTGATGCTCTCACTCGAGCTCACTTTGAAAATGCAAAATTTGCAACCTCAACCCTTCTGCCTTTTTTTCCCCAGCCATTCTTTGTGCCAGATCTCCTCAAACACTGTCAGAGAGAAAACTTTAAATGTTATTTATGTGAATTCCTTGATGCCACCGACTCCGGCCGAAGGTTTCTTGCAGCAGACAGAGCTCAGATTTAAGGTGAAAAAAACCCCGTGGCTCAGCAAAAGGAGCTTTCCTTGAATCACTTTGGCCTGGCTGAGCATCATTTGCTGCAGCAGCAATCAATAAATCCCCATCTCCCAGCTCTGGCATCCACAGGGTGAGAAAATGTTGGGATCAGCAGAGGGATGGAGCAGAAGTGTGGAGTCACTGCTGCTGCAGTGCGTTCATTACAGAGAATCCCAGCTCCAAAAAACTCCTTTTTACACAAAAATTCTCCTTGTCCAGGGAGAAAAATTGATCTCCCAACTGTCTGGATCTGACAGAAATCCCACATAGGATTAGGATGCTGCTGGGGAGCAGCACTGGGTGGCCCTGGAGAATAAATTCTTACAACAATAAAGGAATTTTCACTCCTGAACTGCTGGAAAAGCCCCCTGATCCATAGGAATTATTGTTCTCCTGAAGGAAAGCCAGGTTTAACTGGTCAGGGGGTCACAGGTGGGATGGGTGGGACGGTGGAGCTTCCTGGGGGTGATTTTATAGATTAATTAAGTACAGACAGGACTAAAAATAGAACTCACTAAATATAGGAGTATCCAAACACAGGACTAACTTAATATAGGACTAACTAAATACAGGACTAACTAAATATAGGGGTAACTAAATACAGGACTAACTAAATAGAGGAGTAACTAAATATAGAGCTCATTAAATATAGAACTCACTAAATATAGAACTCACTAAATGCAGGACTAAAGCTCACAGCCCCAAAAATCCTTTGGCTCTGAAGTGCTCCTGATCTCAAGTTGAAACCAAGAGTTCACCCCACCAAATATAAAACTCCACAGCCACCACAATCCCAGTGAAAGACAAAAACCTCTCTGGTTTATAGCTCCTAAATTTAGGTTTCAGTTGCTCAGGATCCCACAGGAAGTTTCCAGCAGAGCTTAATTCCAGCGCTGCCCCTTTGAAGGGTTTGAAGGACTCCAAACATTTGCTCTGTAGCAAAAAAACCCCCAATTTCTGATGATGTCTGGATAAAGAACAGGAACCCAGCCCTCATTAATGCACTTCAGCTCTGGGCAGAGTCACCTGCTGTGCAGGGAGTTTGGCAGTGATCCCTGGGGGTGTGAGATGGATCCTGCTGGAAAATGGAGATTTCTGAGGCCTTGGAGCATCCAGGGCGGGATGGGAGGAGTTCAATCAGTTTTTGGAAGGGTTTTTTCTGCTCTCCATCTCTCCAGGGGTGTGATCCGTCCTCTGGAGCTGCCTCTCAGCCCGTTTGGGGCACAAGGACACGGCCCAGGAGCGTTTCAGCAGGGGGAGATGCTGAGCCAGGGCTGGGCTACCCCAGGAGCAATCCCAAACTCCAAACCTGCCCTTCAGCCCTGCACGCCGGGAACACAGGGCTGGGAAGAGCCCTGGAACATTTCCAGAGCCACAGCAGCTCTTCCAACACATCCACGAGTCTGTTTTTATTCTCCTGGCTGCCCAAATTAACCTCCTGAAGAACAGCCCAGCCTCTGCCTGAATTTGCGTGCTCAGGGGTCACCCGTGACAGGGAAAAGGTACAGAAGGGACACCAGGGGTTGACAACTCTGTGTCTCGTCCAAGATTTGCTGGCCAGAGGAGGAATTGAGCCCAGACAAAAGAGCTGCAGCCTGTTCCTGGCATTTCCATCACGGGAATTAATCAGGATTAAATTCCTGCTCTCCTTTCAGGGAGAGAGCCAAAAGGACAGGACAAGTGGGAAGGGCTTTAAACTGACAGAGAGCAGGGTTAGATGGGATTTGGGGAATAAATTTCTCCCTGTGAGGGCAGGCAGGGGCTGGGATGGAATTCCCAGATTTGCTGTTGCTGCCCCTGGATCCCTGGAAGAGTCCAAGGCCACGTTGGGATAATCTGGGATAGAGGGAGGTGTCCCTGTCCAGGAGATGGGACTGGATGGGATTTAAGGTCCTTTCCAACACGACCATTCTGGGATTTTGTGGCACTGATTCCAGTGGATCCACCCCAGTTTTGATGGCCCAGGAACAGATTCCCACTGAAATCCAGCCCTGCTTCCCTGAGGAAATGCTCCTTGCTTTGCACCAGCTGAGGATTTTCCCCAAAGAGCCACGAGGGATGGGAGCAGCTGGTGAATTCCTGGGCCTATTAACAGAAAATCGGAGTTTAAAATATTCCTGATCAATAACAGCGAGTTTGCTTTGACTCAGACTCTTCCTTATCGTGTTTAAATACAAAGAGTGAATAAACCCCAGAGTTTAGTGTGGGTAAAAACTCCTTTGAGCAGTGACAGAAAGAACAGTTTCTCTCTAAGTCTCCTTCCCTCTCCACTCCTGAGACAAATTGATGCTTTGGTCATTTCCCCAAACCACACAATTCCTATAATCCTGTTTAATTTTTTTTTTCTCTTATATTTTATTTATTTCTGGCTGCTCAGGGCGCTCCAGCAGTGTCGCAGGGTAACTCACATCAGGTCAAGAGCCACCAAGGCCAGGCAGAGAGAAGAAGAGCCCAGCCTCTCTTTATTCTTTCATTTTTATATCTTTTTACAGACAATCATGGATTGGACAATGAGGTTGCCACCTCTCCAATTCCATAGGTGAGAAACACAATCCACCAACCTTCTCCGCCTTTGGGGAAGGAATGAAAAGGAATGAAAAGGAATGAAAAACAATATTCAATGTACAAAACAATATTCAATGTACAAAACAATCCTTGGCCGGTTAGACAAACATGGACTATGTTTACATAAAATCCATGAGAACCTTTGCTACCAAGTATAAACACAGCACTCTACGAAAATCAGGGCGTCCTCAGGGCACACGTGCAGCTGAGAATCTGATTTTGGAATTCCACATCCCAGCCGATCTCATCAGCCTCCTTCCCCAGCACCAACTCGACCCGGCCACATCCTCCCAAAAAATCCAGTTGAGAAAGTCCTCCCAGCTCCTTCAGGGAAAACTTCTGAGAGTCACAGCGTGGGCTGGGCTGTGCCAAACACAGCTCAGAGGAGAATAACAACGGGATTTCACTGATTTTCCCTTCCTGTGCCTGCCAGGCTGCTCCTCTGCTGTTCCCCTCTGGCCACGCACCTGCAGGATCGGCTCATTCCTTGTTTTACACACCTGGGATGTCCCTCCAGGACCACAACATCCTGACAGGGGACTCTCAAACCCCCTCCTGGGCTGAGCTCGAGCAGTGACAGTAAATAAACACCAAAACTTCTGTGAGTGACAGCATGGGCTGGGCTGGGCTGTGCAAAACACAGCTCAGAGGAGAATAACAACGGGATTCCACTGATTTTCCCTTCCTGTGCCTGCCAGGCTGCTCCTCTGCTGTTCCACTCTGGCCACGCACCTGGAGGATCGGCTCATTCCTTGTTTTACACACCTGGGATGTCCCTCCAGGACCACAGCATCCTGACAGGGGACTCTCAAACCCCCTCCTGGGCTGAGCTCGAGCAGTGACAGTAAATAAACTCCACGGACAGGAATGGGATGGTGCCTGGGCTCCAAAAATATAAATTTTGCAGCTCTGACAGGCAGGAAAGGAGCAGGAGCTGCACGTTCCAGGCTTTGAGGAGTTCATTTTTACAGGATTGAGCTGCACTTTGGGGTTAGAAATGCACCCAAATATTGCAATTTCTGTGTCCCATCCCTGTCCTGGCTGCAGCTTTTCCCACAAGGATCAGTTCCTGCTGATCTCCTGGAGTTATTCCTGAGGAATTCACATCCTCTGGGACCCCAGAACCCTCAGTTTTGAGGGCTTCATTTTTACCTGAGGGCTGCAGATTTTGGCTGCACTTTGGGGTTAGAAATGCACCCAAATATTGCAATTTCTGTGTCCCATCCTTGTCCTGGCTGCAGTGGGAGCAGCTTTCCCCACAAGGATCTCCTTCAGGGATCAAGGGCTGATCTCCTGGAGTTATCCCTGAGGAAGTCACATCCCTTGGGACCCCAGAACCCTCAATTTTGAGGGCTTTGGTTTTACCTTAGGGCTGCAGATTTTGGCTGCACTTTAGGGTCAGAAATGCACCCAAATTTTGCAATTATTGGCGTGGGCTCTGTCCCGTCCCTGTCCTGGGAGCAGCTTTCCCCACAAGGGGCTCCTGCAGGGATCAAGGGCTGATCTCCTGGAGTTATCCCTGAGGAAATCCCATCCTCTGAGACCCCAGAAGGCTCAGGGCAGGGAGTGCTCCCTGTTGTTCCAAAGCAAGGATCTGCAGGTGCACAAATCACCTCTGAAAAATGTCCCACTCTTGTCTTAACCCAGGATTTCCCCTTGCAGTGCCCTTGGTGTGCTGGTGGAGGACAGGAGATCAGCAAATCCCTTATCAGCAGATCCAGGGGAGAGATCAACATCACAAGCCGATGTTTCCTGCCTGCCTCAATCCAATTAATTCATTCTTTCCTCAGGAACCAGCCCTGTCTCATCCTGGCAGTGCTGACTGGAGGCTTTCTCCAGCTCCACATATCATTGATGCCTTTTCCCCCAGCCTGGAAAAGAAACTCGGGATCATTTTAGCAAGGAGGGGATAGAAAAGGGGATCTTTATTGGAACACCTTCAGGAGCAGTTATGGAAAGGTGTCCATAAAAGCCCAGCCCCTCCAGGGGTGAGTATGTATTTATAGCTTTTAGGAAATTAGCAGAATTGATTAAAAGCACCAATTAGGAGGACTGTTGCCTTTCCCCCAGCCTGGAAAAGAAACTCGGGATCATTTTAGCAAGGAGGGGATAGAAAAGGGGATCTTTAATTTGAACACCTTCAGGAGCAGTTATGGAAAGGTGTCCATAAAAGCCCAGCCCCTCCAGGGGTGAGGACGTATTTATGGCTTTTAGGAAATTAGCAGAATTGATTAAAAGCACCAATTAGGAGGACAAGTGGTGATTCAATTCCCCCCCAGGTGCAGCCCCTTCTCTGGAGCCCCTCTCAGCCCTGGCTGGGCTTTGTTGATGAAAATGAACCTCAGAGTTGTTCTGGGCCTTGGTTCCCAGGAAGAGCCGAGACAGGACAGGGCCTGGCACCCCCAGGGCTTGGAGCTCTGGGATTTGTTTTGTCTTTCTGCTTAGGGAAAGGCCATGGAAAAGTCCTGGAAAAACCAGCTGTGAATACAATAGGAACAGAGCTACAAATACATGTGCAAAGAGTGCAGAGAAGATAGAAGAGGAAAAAGGCAGAAACCGAACGGCATCATCATTAACCTGAGAGCACAAAGCCCTTCTCCTGCGGGGAAGGAGCATTTGTTTGCTGAGAAGCAGCAGAAACAGGCAGGAAAATCAATTTTACACAGGGAGATTTAGAATTGAATTAAAGAAATCCTTCCTGAAGGCCACGTCAAATAAAGACATCAGCTGTGAGGCAGCTGAGGGAGCGAAAAATATTCTGCTTTAGGGCTTGGTTTTGTTGTCTGAGTGGTGGCACAGGTGCCAAACGTGACACACGCTCTCCTGAGGGGGAAAAAATTCCAGTCTAGGCTGTGTTCCACCCTCTGCTCCCTGCAGTGTCTATTTGATATTAATAACACAATATTTAATGTATTTTAGTGGCTAATGAGAGCTGTCAAATCTCAAGTGAGAAAAACATCCTCAGTGTTTAGATTTTGGACAGTTTGTAGCCCTGAGTTCCCAGTTCTACCCCCAAGCTCTTCGAGCATCCCTGAGCTCAGGTGGGTTCCTTACACACCCACGAAGGTGCCCAAACATCAATAATTTACTGATATCTAATTTAATGATATTTAATTCACTGATATTTAATTTACTGATATTTCATTTACTGATATTTCATTTATTGATATTTCATTTACTGATATTTAATTTATTGCTATTTAATTTACTGATATTAATTCACTGATATTTAATTCACTGATATTTCATTTACAGATATTTAATTTACTGATATTTAATTCACTGATATTTAATTTACTGATATTTCATTTACAGATATTTTATTCACTAATATTTAATTTACTGATATTATTTCACTGATATTTCATTTACTGATATTTCATTTACTGATATTTCATTTACAGATATTTAATTCACTGATATTTCATTTACAGATATTAATTTACTGATATTTCATTTACTGATATTTCTTTTATTGATATTTAATTTACTGATATTAATTCACTGATATTTAATTCACTGATATTTCATTTACAGATATTTAATTTACTGATATTAATTTTTCAAAGGCTCATTTGACAGCCGAGAGCAGCATCCACACGTTGATATTTTTGTGTGTAACGAGTGAAATAAACTGAGGAAAAATCACCTCATCCATCCTGCACACCAGGAAAACAAACTGATGGATGAGCCACGAATAAAAACCTTCATTTATCACCTTGTATCAAGCATGAATTTGTTATTTTTTTTCCCCCCAAGCTACAAATCTTTGCTGAAAAGAAGCTTTTGATCATCTGCCTGAAAGCAGAAAGGCCCAACTGGAAGTGCCAGAAGTGAGGGGCAAAATTCCAACCCCCCCTGGTGAAATCCCTGCTGGCACAGGGAGAAGGGAAGGGCAAAAAATTAAAGAAGAAAAGCAATTTTAATGCCTTGTTTTAAATAGGTTTTGTGATAATAAAAAAGAAAGCACGTTATAAACAGAAAATCTGGAATGTTTTATTAATTTATTTTGATCTTTGTGGGCTTTCAGAGAGGTTGCAGGGAGTGAGGATGACTGGGAAATATGGAGATGATGCCTGAGAAGAAATCCTGGTGGGAAAGAGCCCCATCCATCAGCTGGGATCACCTTGGGGCTTTTCACTCCGAACCAGAGAGTTCAAAGTGGATAAAGGTTGAAGCTCTCAGCATCCAAAACCAAAACCACCGTTCATCCCTCCAGAAACAGAACTCGGAACGTGAAAAAAATTCCAGGAGCTCATGGAAATGGGAGGAAGAGAATGAATTTCAGGCAGGTTTGCCTGTGTGTGCCAAGCATCTGTTTAGGGTTTATTTATTCTTGGATGAGTCTTCATTTGGGCCAGGCCCAGCTTTGGATCAGGCTGGGAACTCTCCCTGATCCCCCAGGGAATCCTCCTTGATCTCCCCTGGGAATCCTCCCTGATCTCCCCCTGGGAATCCTCCCTGATCTCCTCTGGGAATCCTCCCTGATCCCCCAGGGAATCCTCCCTGATCTCCCCTGGGAATCCTCCCTGATCTCCCCCAGGGAATCCTCCCTGATCTCCCCTGGGAATCCTCCCTGATCTCCCCCGGGGAATCCTCACTGATCCCCCTGGGAATCCTCCCTGATCTCCCCCGGGAATCCTCCCTGATCTCCCCCTGGGAATCCTCCCTGATCTCCCCTGGGAATCCTCCCTGATCCCCCAGGGAATCCTCCCTGATCCCCCTGGGAATCCTCCCTGATCCCCCTGGGAATCCTCCCTTCTCTCCCCCAGCTGCTTTTCCATCTCTCCCCAGGATTTTGAGCAGGAAGCTGCCAATTGCTGCCACCAAGTTGCCGTGGAAGATCCAAGAACAGGTTAAAAACAATCATTTGTGTAAATCAAAGCCATTTTATTCAGCCTCCAGGTGAGCAGGAGGGGCTGAGAGAAATCCTCACTCAGGGATCAGGTCTGGGGCTGCTCTGCACCAAGGCCAGGCTTTGGGTAAGTTTGGATTCAGGCTCAAATCCAGTCTCAAATCCTCTTTACACTCGCTCACCTCGTGTTTAATTAATCACCTGCCACTCACTGAAGCTTGAGTGAAAGCCAAGCCCCTTCTCTGCCCTGAGAAACCACCAACCCTCAGCCAAAAACTCATTAAAAATCTGCCAAAAAAGCGTCTTTTCCTTCACCTTTCATCCAGGAAAGAAGTTGTTCTGTTTTCTCAGCTTCCCTCGGAGTCACTCGCCGCAGCCTGGGAAAGCCTTTGATTGATTATTGCATTTATCTTCCACCATCTTTTAATTTGTTAATGTTTGATTTGTGTCTGGGTGAAGAGAGAAAAAGCCAAGTTCAAGCAGGCAGCACCAGCGTCCCCAGTGACCTGTGCAGAAAACCTCGATTAACCCTTGGGAACCCCTCGCAGCTCTCAGAAAAGCTCCCAGCCCTCAAACCCAGGCTGCAAGCTGGGAGTGATGCCTTTTTCTGGTCTTAGGAAATAAAGGCTCAGACACGGTCAGAGGGTTGGGGTCAGAGGGTTGGGGTCAGAGGGTTGGGGTCAGAGGGTTGGGGTCAGAGGGTTGGGGTCAGAGGGTTGGGGTCGTTTCCCTCGGGATTTAATAGGATCCCATTCCATGGCTTCTGCCGTCCAGGTAGAACGCGTCACCAAAGCCCCGTCCCCCCAGTCGAGGGTACAATTAAAGACTCTACTCATTAGCATATCTAACGAGAGGGCCCAATAAGGGGCTGGGCTGGGCTCACTTCCAGTTTACAGAATCTGTCCTGCCGGGAGACCTTGAGGGCCATGAAAACAGTGTTTGCTCTTCTGACTCTCCGTGGTTCCAGGGGTGTTTGGTCTCCCAGCTCCAAACACCATGGAACCGGGCTGAATTCTCACCTAAAGCATCCCAAGTGTGCATGCTGATCCTGGGGAATATGGGGAACAGGGTAAGAAATGTTCAGGAGAAAAGCAGAAAAATCCTTCAGGCATCAGGAGTCAGGGCTGCAATCAGAATTCCTGTGGCTGTTTGTGAAGATCCCAACGCCCCTTGTGCCCAGGCTGGAGGTTTTTAGGGGTTTTTATGGAGAGGAGCAGAAGTCTTGGGGCAGCAATGTGAAACAGAGGAGTTTCATCTGGGAAATGATGGATTTTGGGTGTTCAAGAAGGCAGGGTGAGTTATTCCTGGAGCTGATGACTCCATAACTCCTTTATCCTCCATTCTCCTGCCCCAGAATCCAGGGATGATCCTCAGCCACCCCTGGGCACTGCTGGAGCAGGGCCTGGCCTTGTCCCCAAGGTTTCCTCTCTGTTCTGGAGTCCCCACACTCCAGGTCAGGTTTAATGTTTTATCTAGACCCCAAAATTCACATTATAAAAATCAAAACACCCCAGACCCTCGAGGATGCTTCCCTGCCCCCAGAATTGCCCAAAATCCAGGCTGATCTCAGGGATTGTGGCTGTTCCCAGGCAATGAACAGTGAAAATCACCTTGGAAAAGCCCAGCCATGCTTCGTGGTGGTACAAAATCCCCAAAAAAAACCCCAGAGCTGCCAGGATCACTGGAATAAATGAGCTCCCACCCATGCAGGGGGGGTTAAACACCCTGGAGCAAGGAGGAGTGGGGATAAATGCAGGTGGGAAGGTTGGGTGGGTCAGAATTACCTGTCCCGGTGCTGGGTTAGAGATAAAAACAGTGAGGTTTGGTTGGAGATGGGATTGCAGTGAAGAGACTTTGAAGAATAAACCCCAAGAATATCAAGCTCTTTATGTGGACACCTTCAAATTGCTGTGAAATACCAGGGTCCTTCAAATATCTCGGAGTCTAAAGTTACATTTTAATCCTGGAGCAGCTTTTTTTTTCCCCTCAAGGTCAGGAGTCCACGGATGCTCTGAGCCTCCTTTGTTCTCTTCTCCATCTCTAATCTTATTTTTTCAAGCTTTCACGGCTCCCTCAGAACTTTTTGGGTGTTAAGGCAGCCCTGACAAGAGAGGGGATAAGAAAAAAGCCACATTAAAGTGACATTCACACAAATAAAGAAACAAACAGGGCAGGTCTCTCTGCTTTATTTCTTTTGGATTGGTTCAGATGAACTCAACGGGGCTCAATCTCCTCTCATTCCAACCCAGGGGTGTCGCATCTCCCTTTGTTCTGCTGCTCCTCGTGGATTTAAACTTGGAACCGATAAACAAATCCCACTCCGAGCTGAATTCTGGCTCTTGGCAGATGGATTTGATAGAAAAATGAAGGGTTTTGGCTCCCTGCAAAAAGAGCAGGGGGGAAATGGGAATTTTAGGTGATGCCTGAAGGATTTTTCAGCTTTTCTCCTGAATATTTCTTACACTGTTCCCCACATTCCCCAGGATCAGCATGCACACTTGGGATGCTTTAGGTGAGAATTCAGCCCGGTTCCATGGTGTTTGGAGCTGGGAGACCAAACACCCCTGAAACCACGGAGAGTCAGAAGAGCAAACACTCTGTTTTCATGGCCCTCAAGGTCTCCCAGCAGGACAGATTCTGTAAACTGGAAGTGAGCCCAGCCCAGCCCCTTATTGGGCCCTCTCGTTAGATATGCTAATGAGTAGAGTCTTTAATTGTACCCTCGACTGGGGGGACGGGGCTTTTGTGACGCGTTCTACCTGGACGGCAGAAGCCATGGAATGGGATCCTATTAAATCCCGAGGGAAACGACCCCAACCCTCTGACCCCAACCCTCTGACCCCAACCCTCTGACCCCAACCCTCTGACCGTGTGTGAGCCTTTATTTCCTAAGACCAGAAAAAGGCATCATAGGCTGGTTTGCATTTCCACAGCCCCTGAAGTGAAATGTTTGCAGAGGTGAATTTTCCTGGTGGGGGTAGATCTGTGCTGGGATTATTCATGGTGGGATATCCGAGGCTTCTCTGTAGAATCAGGAAGGATTTTGGTGTTTAAAGGCACTGGAATTCTGCTGGAAGTCACCTGGAGTAACAAACCAAGTGCAAGGAGCGCTCGAGGCTTCCTGGCAAACCCCAAGTGACGATCGTGGGGTGGCTGATCTGGTTTTACAATGACCCCAAGCACGTTAAATCCCTCTTGGGACCAGATTTGGGGTTTTTTTTCCAAGCAGTCCAAGTGCTCTGCACGCTCAGCCCCCACCTCTCCCCTCTGCCCTGCTTTTCATCCTTTATCACCCCCCAAAAAAGGTTTTGAGTCTCATCTCCCTCGCCAGGGATGGTTTTCCTTTGGCCCCAAATCACCAGGGATGATTTTCCTGTGGCCCCAAAATCACCAGGAATGATTTTCCTGTGGCCCCAAATCACCAGGAATGATTTTCCTCTGGTCCCAAATTGCCAGGGATGATTTTGCTTTGGCCCCCAAATTCCTGTGGCCCCAAATCACCAGGAATGATTTTCCTCTGTTCCCAAATCACCAGGGATGATTTTCCTGTGGTCCCAAATCACCAGGGATGATTTTCCCTTGGCCCCAAATCACCAGGGATGATTTTCCCTTGGCCCCAAATCATCAGGGATGATTTTCCTGTGGCCCCCAAATTCCTGTGGCCCCAAATCACCAGGGATGATTTTCCTGTGGCCCCAAAATCACCAGGGATGATTTTCCTGTGG
This sequence comes from Eopsaltria australis, assembly GCA_034509425.1. Lineage (NCBI taxonomy): Eukaryota > Metazoa > Chordata > Aves > Passeriformes > Petroicidae > Eopsaltria > Eopsaltria australis. The sequence continues at coordinate 37,780 of JAVTVJ010002626.1, forward strand.
CCCCAAAATCACCAGGAATGATTTTCCTGTGGCCCCAAATCACCAGGGATGATTCTCCTCTGGTCCCAAATCACCAGGAATGATTTTCCTCTGTCCCCAGATCACCAGGGATGATTTTGCTTTGGCCCCCAAATTCCTGTGGCCCCAAATCACCAGGGATGATTTTGATCTGGCCCAAATTGTCAGGGATGATTTTCCTCTGTCCCCAAATCACCAGGGATGATTTTCCTCTGTCCCCAAATCACCAGGGATGATTTTCCTCTGTCCCCAAATCACCAGGGATGAATCCAGCTCACCGAGAGCCCCTGGGCTCCCATCCCAGCTGGGTTTCGGGGGGTTGAAGCCGGGCTCCTCGGGTGATCCTAATCCCTCATCCTCCCCCGTCTGTGGCACATTTGTCCCTGCTGAAGTGGCAGCGAGGCAGTGAGGGGTATTAATAGAAGCAAATGATTTTACAAGCTTCCGAAAGGGCCATAAATCAACCCCTGGGAGCTGAATGTTCCCAGCAGTCGGAGGCAGCTCCGGATGAAAATGAACCTTTTGATTCCTCGGTGGATTTGCTCGCAGAGGGTGAAATAACAATTCCAGAGCAGAGGCTGTCAGGAGAGAGCTCCAGTGAGGTTTTGTGGCCCTTGAAGTGCAGCAGGCTCCTGGCAAACCCCGCTTTGGAGGCTCCTGCTCTTCCTGGGCTCAGGTTGGCCAAGTTTGTCCCACGAGGTGACACCTCCCGTGTGCCAGTGCCAGACCGTGAGGGGTTTCTCCACCTCCAGTGCTAAAAAAAAAAATGTAATTTCCTTCCTTTTTTTTATGGCATTGATGCCTGAAGGATTTTTCTGCTTTTCTCCTGAATATTTCTTACCCTGTTCCCCACATTCCCCAGGATCAGCATGCACACTTGGGATGCTTTAGGTGAGAATTCAGCCCGGTTCCATGGTGTCTGGAGCTGGGAGACCAAACACCCCTGAAACCACGGAGAGTCAGAAGAGCAAACACTCTGTTTTCATGGCCCTCAAGGTCTCCTGGCAGGACAGATTCTGTAAACTGGAAGTGAGCCCAGCCCAGCCCCTTATTGGGCCCTCTCGTTAGATATGCTAATGAGTAGAGTCTTTAATTGTACCCTCGACTGGGGGGACGGGGCTTTTGTGACGCGTTCTACCTGGACGGCAGAAGCCATGGAATGGGATCCTATTAAATCCCGAGGGAAACGACCCCAACCCTCTGACCCCAACCCTCTGACCCCAACCCTCTGACCCCAACCCTCTGACCCCAGCCCTCTGACCCCAACCCTCTGACCCCAACCCTGTGACCCCAACCCTCTGACCCCAACCCTCTGACCGTGTGTGAGCCTTTATATCCTAAGAGCAGGAAAAGGCATCAGCACAATTCCCAAATTCCCATCAGGAAAAGGGCGTTTGAGGTCCCTGACCGTGATCTCGTTTGGGGAAGTGAAGTGAGGGCACAGGGGAGCCCATGGATCACCCCAGTGATGATCCTGCAGGAAATACCTGCTGGAATTTGTGCCTCCTGAGCAGGAAAAGGAGCCTAAACCTCTCAGAACTCGATCTTTTAATGTACCCAGACCCTTCGTGTCTCATTTGTCACCTGAAGCTGCCCTCAGACAGGGCAGGAGCTGGGACATGAGCGGCTGGAGCTTCCTGGGAGCTCCTCCCTTCATCTCCACTTCCCCAGGACAATAAATTCTTTTATTCATTCTTTTTTATTATTATTTTTTAATCTATTTATAGATAATATAAGTAATAAAATAATATAAATGATAAATAATACTATAAATAATAAGTAATACTATAAATAGGAAATAATAAAAATAAGAAATAATAAAAATAATAAAAATAAATAATAATAAAAATAAGATACAATAAATAATAATAATTAAAATAATAAATAATAAATAGTAATAAAAAATAAGAAATAATAAATAGTTATAAAAAAAAAAGAAATAAAAAAACTATTTTTATTATCATCAGGGCCCTGCTGGTGCCCCATGAATCACCAGGGAAGCTGGTCCTGCTCTCCCTGCTGCACTCACGGGGACATCAGGGGACATCAGGGGACAAAGTGGCTGATTGGGAGCTTTTACCGAGGCCTCTCCTGGCTGGCTGTCAATTAGAGCTCTAATTCCACCCGAAGGCTAACGAAGCTGAGCCTGAGCAGCAAAAGGACTCGAGCAAATTAAGAAGTGGCACTCCAGGCTGGCAGGGGGAGGAGGGTGGCTCAGAATCCCAATTTTGTGGCTCAGAATCCCAATTTTGTGGTTCAGAATCCCAATTTTGTGGCTCAGAATCCCAATTTTGTGGTTCAGAATCCCAATTTTGTGGCTCAGAATCCCAATTTTGTGGTTCAGAATCCCAATTTTGTGGCTCAGAATCCCAATTTTGTGGCTCCCAGCAGTTTAAAATCAGCTCACGGAGGGGTTGGGAGCTCCTGATCCCAGATTTCTGCCCAGACAGGGTGGGATTTTACACATGGAGCACCTGGAGCACCTGGAGCTCAGGTTAGAAACAGAAAATGTCCAGCTCTGGGGGCTGCCAGATGCGGGTTTCAAAGCTCAGATCCCGTTTTTCATTGCAGGGGTGAGCTCACAGCAGCTCTTTCCCCCCACCAGAGCCCAAATTAACTCAGATATTTTGCAAACACATTTATTTTTCCATGCTTTTCGTGCTCCCCACGCTGAGGATTGAAACTTGAATGAATATTTATGAAAAAGCCTCTTATTGATGTCGGAAGTACCCGGACCAAGCTCAGAATTTCTTGACAAAAGAGAGGTTTTTTTCTGTATTATCCTTTGCAAATGTGTGGCATAAATAACATAAAGTGTGTGAAAGTGTTTACAGCCCCTCAGATAAATTCACATTCCTGTGTGCAGGAGCCTGGATAATGAAAAGGAATATTAAAATATCAGCAGCAATTCTGGTGATTAACATTTAGTACCAAATAAAAATTGAGATCACTGAAGGATGTGGAGCCTAATGGGCAAAGCTGACAGTTAATTTAACCTGCAGGAGAACTACAAATAAGATTTCACCTCCAATTTATATTATTTTTTTCTCCCTATTTTTACCAGGCACGGGTCCAAGAAGCGAAAATTTAAAGCAGAAAAGCAACTTCAATGCCTTGTTTTCAATAGGTTTGATGATAATAAAAAAGAAAACACATTTCGAACAGAAAATCTGGGATGTTTCATCCTGAATGTTTTACACTCATTAATTTATTTTGATCTTCGTGGGCTTTCGGAGAGGTTGCTGGGAGTGAGAATGGCTGGGAAATATGGAGATGATGCCTGAGAAGAGAATATCCCATAAAAACCCCTATGGATTATTTTTTTAAAACATGTTTAAAGCAGGAAACACGAGATTTAAGGCAAGATTTAAAAGAGCAGTTGAAAAGGCTGAAAGCAGAGGCAGGGAATGGATCTGGCCACATCCCCAGGGCTGGGACCAGCAGGAAAATCTTCCCCAAGGAAATTTCCTTTGCCAGGGAGGGGAGGAAGGGCCTGATCAATATTCTCAGCCATAGCCGGGTTATTTAATTACGTGGGGATGAGCTCGGGTTTAACCTGATTTTTTTTTCTTCCCGACTCAAGCTATTAAAAAGCTTTTCCTATAAATATCCCCGAGCCCCGGGGGAGGGACCCTGCACCCCCAACCTCCGATTTCACCAAATCCATCCCTGCAGGAGGCTCTGGAAGCCCCCTGAGCCCGTCCTGCAGGGCTGGGGATCCTTCCGTGTCCCCCGGGAATGTCCCGGGGTGCTTGGAGCGCTGTCAGGAGCCACTTTGGATAATTGAAACCCTGCCTTAAAAGCATCCAGGGTGCCTGGAGCGGGAGCAGGAGCCCAAAGCGGGGCCAGGGGTTAATGCAGGGCTGCAGGAGAGCGTTTCATCTTCACGGAGGGACGGGGGGGCAGGAATTGATTGATTTGTTTGTTTATTGCTTGTGTTTGGCTCCTTTCAAAGGGGAAAATAAAGCTGTGCCACGAGCAAGAGAGCGATGGGAAGGAAAATCCCTCTGGGCGGATCCCTCTGCGTGTCCTGGTGACATTCCCGAGGCTGGGGGACGGTGACACAGCCCCAGCCCCCAGCTCGAGGGGTCCCTGGGGTAACACACCCCAAAAATCACCAGGAATCGGGCTCGGGGGAGCTGAGCTGCTCCGGATGATCCCAGGCCTGCTCCCGCTCCAGAGAGAGAATTCCTGGCAAGGAGAGCTCGGGGAGGGAGGGAGGAGATGGAGAGCAGGGATGGATCGTGATCCATCGGCTCGGGAGGGGCCGCGGGGCAGCAGAGACCTGGGAATCTTCTCCTGGGCAGGGATGGATCCTCATCCATCGGCTCGGGAGGGGCTGGGGACCTGCAGAGACCTGGAAAAACGGGAATCTTCTCCTGGGCAGGGATGGATCCTCATCCATCGGCTCGGATCTGCAGAGACCTGGACAAAGGGGAATTTTCTCCTGGGCAGGAATGGATCCTCATCCATCGGCTCGGGAGGGGCTGGGGAGCAACAGAGACCTGGAAAAAGGGGAATTTTCTCCTGGGCGGGAGCCGAGGCAGCTGGGGGAGCTGGGTGAGGTGGGATGGATGAGCTCTGCCTGCAGCCAGCAGCGATTTTGGGGACCTGCCACCAGCCCGGGCAGGGACAGCTGAGCAGCAGCTCCCGAGGCCTTCACCCACTGCTTTTAAATGCTCTGCTTTGACTTAAATCTCGTGTTTCCTCCTTAAAAACATATTTTTAAAAAATCCACAGGGATTTTGATGGGATGTTTTCTTTTCTCAGGAATCATCTCCGCATTTCCCAGTTATTCTCACTCCCAGCAACCTCTCTGAAAGCCCCACAGAGATCAAAATTAATTAATAAGAGTAAAAACATTTCCGGGTGAAACATTCCGGATTTCCTGTTCAAAACGTGCTTTTCTTTTTTTATGACCATAAAACCTATTTAAAACAAGGCACCGATGTTGCTCCCGAATTGCTTTTCTGCTTTAAATTTTCACTCCGCGCACCAGCCCAGCACCTGCTCCCTCCAGCCAAGAAAGAAACCCGCAGATTTCTGCTTTCGGGGACTCTGACCCTAAACACGCGGGGGATTGCGAGGTGACAGCCGCTCCCGGGGGCCGGGGCTCTGCTCTGTCCCCTGCATTCATCCCAGAGCTTCCCCCGCTGTGCCCATCTGCTCCCACCCCGCGCTCGCCGGGCAGGGAATTGCGCTCGGATCCGCGCACAAAGCCCCGCAGTCAATCAGAAAGTTCCTGGGATTGGCTTTTCCCCACCCCTGGAGCCCGGGGGGAGCCTGGAAGCACTGGGCTGTCCCTCCTGCACAGCTGCTGTGACAATGGCAGCAGCCTCGGGGCCTTCCAGGGGGACACAGAGCCGGGTCCATCCCAGGAGCGCTGGGACAGAGGGACACGGGAGTCAGGTGTGGAAAAGCAGCTCCCAGAGCCCCTCAGGGAAAGGTGAGCCCACAGCAGCACAGCCAGGAAGGAATTCCAAGGAGGAATTTTGTCTAATGGAAAAACAGCATAAATTTTGAAGAAATGAGGAAAACTCCTCAGCACCCGGTGGAAAAGGAGATGCAGCTGGTCCGGGATGGAAAAGGGACCCGGGAATGCTCTGCTGGCTTAAGTTCAGTCCTGTCCCTGTTTTATCCTCGCTCCAAACTGGGCACTGCTCTGCCCCTGGGCACTGCCAGTTCTGCTGGCTTGGATTCACTCCTGTCCCTGTTTTATCCTCGCTCCAAACCAGGCACTGCTCTGCCCCTGGGCACTGCCAGCTCTGCTGGCTTGGATTCAGTCCTGTCCCTGTTTTATCCCTGCTCCAAACCGGGCACTGCTCTGCCCCTGGGCACTGCCAGCTCTGCCCGAGCCCTGGAGCATCCCCACAGCCCCTCGGGGCCGAGGGTGACCCAAACATCTCTGATTTATGGCAGGGGAGAAGCTGCTCTAGAAAACACCAAAGCCCTGAGCCAGGAGGGCGAGTTTGGGCCTGCCTTGGGGTGATATCCCGAGTGGGGAGAAGCTGCAGGGATGGGATCCACTGCAACCCCGTGTGGAGGGAGCTCATTCCAAACCTCGGCAGGATCCAGCTCCTTCCAGGACACCTGGGCTCCACCACTCCCATTTCTCCTCCTGAGGAGAGGATTCTGCCTTGTGCAGGCCGGGATTTTGGGTTTATCCCGAAGAACTCGTGGAGCAGAGCAGAGAGTGAACCCCCAGCCCCCTAAACCAGGGTTTGATGTCCCCAAGGCTGAGCCTTCCCCATTCCCACAGGGAGCACAGAGGGTGAGGGAGCTGTGAGTGACCTCCACATCCTCCCCTGCGCCTCCTGGGACCCTTCTCAGCCAAATCGTGAGCCCAAAGCAGGGGCTGGTGGGGAGATGCCCTCCAGAGACAAAGTCCGGGACATCAGCAGTGTCCTGGGGGGAGCAGGGCCACCAAATCCCACAGGATTGAGCAGGGCCACCAAATCCTGTAGGGTTGAGCAGGGCCACCAAATACTGAAGGGTAGAGCAGTGTCACCAAAACCTGGAGAACTGAGTAGGGCCACCAGATCCTGCAGGATTGAGCAGTGTCACCAAATCCTGCAGGATGAGCAGTGTCACTAAATCCTGTAGGGTTGAGCAGGGCCACCAAAACCTGGAGAATTGAGTAGGGCCACCAGATCCTGTAAGACTGAGCAAAGACACCAAAACCTGGAGGAGTGAGCAGGGCCACCAAATCCTGCAGGATCAGCATTGTCACCAGACCCTGCAGGATGAACAGTGTCACCAAATCCTGCAGGTTTGAGCAGGGCCACCAAATCTTGTAGGACTGAGCAAAGACACCAAATCCTGCAGGATGAGCAGTGTCACCAGATCCTGAAGGATTGAGCAGTGTCACCAAATCCTGCAGGACTGAGCAGGGCCACCAAATCCTGTAGGATTGAGCAGTGTCACCAGATCCTGAGATCTGACCAGTGCCACCAAATCCTGCAGGGTGAGCAGGGACTGGCACCAAGCGCAGAGGGGCTGCAGGATGCCACACAACCTCCCCAGTTCCCATTTCCTGACTGGTGTAACCACACCAGAGCTGCCTCCAGGCGGGGCAGCAGCACTGAAATGCCTCCGAGCCCTCCTGCCCTGCGTTAATTAATGTTATTTTACACATTAATGTCGTTTTACACATTAATGTCATTTTACACATTAATGTTATTTTACACATTAATGTTATTTTACACATTAATGTTATTTTACACATTAATGCCGTTTTACACATTAATGTCGTTTTACACATTAATGTCATTTTACACATTAATGTTATTTTACACATTAATGTTATTTTACACATTAATGCCGTTTTATACATTGTCATTTTACACATTAATGTAATTTTACACATTAATGTCATTTTACACATTAATGTTATTTTACACATTAATGCCGTTTTACACATTAATGCCGTTTTACACTAATGCCGTTTTACACCTGCCCCTGTGTCTGACCGCTGGAAGGATCCTGCCACAAACGAGACAAATCCGATGGCGGCTGCCGGAGCTGCCGCCTCCCATCCTGACGGGAACATTTCCCGTTGAAAGCCGGGGCTCGCATTCCCCTCGCGGCTCCGTGCTGGCCATTAGCGAGAGGCGGCTCCGCAGATGGATTTGTGCTCAGGATCCTCCCGCATCGATCCCGGAGGGGCCCGGGGGCTCAGCCCCGGCCCGGAGCCGCGGTGGGCCGGGTGCGGGGGTGTCCGGAGCCGGGCGGGCGCGGGGATGCTCCAGGAGTCGATAAAACATCTCCAGCTGCCCCCGCACGGCGCCTGGGGAGGGGAAAGGGGGCTCGGCTGCGCTCTGACCCTCGCAGGGGTCATTCGAGCCGGAGAGAGGCTCGGGGCACACGGGGCACGATTCACAACGGGAAACAAAGGAGGCGCCCGCAGTTTGAGGGGAAAGAAGGAGCTGAGACAGCTCGCCTTAATTAAAAAAAAAATAAAAATAAAATCATACCAAAGCAAACAAAAAAAACCCCAACCAAACCCCAAACCAAACAAACAAGCAAACCAACCAAACAAACAAAACCCCCCCCAAAAAACCCTCAAACAACAGCAACAGCAACACAAAAAACAAACCAAAAAAACACCCAAAGAACAAAACAGACAAACAAAAAATCCCAACCACACTTTTGTGGATAGTTTGGTTCAAGAGGTGCTGAAGATGACAGAGGCATTAAACTCACACAGAGAGGGGGGACAGGCTGCCCTCTGTCCACTGCGGAACAACTGGAAATGAATTTAATTTATTGTCATGATGTATATGTTATTATTATTACTATTGCTATTATTGGTAATATTATTGCTATTATTATTATTATTATTATTTATTTTATTTGCTGTTGTTGTTTCTTGCTATTTGCTTTTTTTTATTATTGTTTGTTCATTTATTTTTACGCCAAATTTGAAGCAGCTCAGAGGGGAATGACTGCGGAAGGAGAGAATTTGGGGGCTAAAACACAGCCCTCAAATATCCCCTAAGGGCACCCACCCACCCCAGCAGCTCCCTCAGCCCCTTTCCAGAGGTGCTGCTGGACGGGCCCGTGGGACACTCGAAAAACCCCGAACGCACGCAGGAGCAGGAGGAGCAGGAGCAGGAACAGGAGGAGGAGGAGGAACAGGAGGAGGAGGAGGAGCAGGAGCAGGAGCAGGAGCAGGAGCAGGAGCAGGAGCAGGAGCAAGAACAGGAGCAGGAACAGGAGCAGGAGGAGGAACAGGAACAGGAGGAGGAGCAGGAACAGGAGGAGGAGGAGGAAAGGGGGAGGGAACATGGGAGCAGAACAGGATGGAGGAGAGGAAGAGGACAGGACAGGAACAGGAAGGGGAGCAGGAACAGGAGGAGGAGGAGGAGCAGGAGGAGGAACAGGAACAGGGGCAGGAGCAGGAGCAGGAGCAGGAGCAGGAGCAGGAGCAGGAACAGGAGCAGGAGGAGGAACAGGAGCAGGGGCAGGAGCAGGAGCAGGAACAGGAGCAGGAGCAGGAACAGGAACAGGAGCAGGAGCAGGAGCAGGAACAGGAACAGGAACAGGAGCAGGAACAGGAGCAGGAGCAGGAGCAGGGTGGCACTGCCGGGTGTTTCCAGCCCGCGGCGGTGCCAAGGCGAATGTGGGTTACTGTGACTCGTGAATCACCCGCGGCTGCTTCCAGAGCCAGCCTGGGAACCGCCGTGTGCCAGGGGTGGGGTCAGGACGGGGGGGAAATCCCGCCTGGAGAGGCTGCGAGCCGGGCTGGAGAGCGGGAGGGGCCGTGCCCACCCTGCCGGGAGGAGCCGTGCCCACCCTGCCGGGCTGGAGAGCGGGAGGGGCCGTGCCCACCCTGCCGGGAGGAGCCGTGCCCACCCTGCCGGGCTGGAGAGCGGGAGGGGCTATGCCCATCCTGCCGGGCTGTGCCAGCACACACACAGGGGATGGATGGGTGGATGGATGGATGGATGGATGGATGGATGGATGGATGGAGCAGGAGGAGCTGTGCCCACCCTGCCGAGGAGGAGCCGTGCCCATCCTGCCGGGCTGTGCCAGCACACACACAGGGATGGAGATGGATGGATGGATGGATGGATGGATGGATGGATGGATGGATGATGGATGGATGGATGAGGGATGGAGAGGGAGGAGCCGTGCCCACCCTGCCAGGGAGGATCTCCCCGAGATTCCCGAGCAAAGCACCAGCAAAACACCGCGAACGTGCCAGCCCTGACAGGAGAACCCAGAGCGACTCCTCTGCCTGATTCCCCAGCAAAAGGAAATATTTCCTGGCGGGCAGGGCACAAAACTCTTCCTTTCCTAATTCTTTTTTTGTGGTGTGTCAGTGAGAGTTTAAAGATCCTGATCCCTCATTTAAATCTCTTTGAGGCCGAGTGATGACAATTGAGTAGAGGGAGGTCAGAACCACCAGCAGGGCCAGTGGGCACTAAGGAAACCCAGGAATTATGTGGGATTCGGTATTTTAGTTAAATCCACCCCACAGCAGAGGCAGAGCCCCCCGGGGACGCGGTGCAGGTGATGCATTGAGGTGTCTGAGCTCCTCCAGGTGTTTCATGGCCCATCTGCAAATGAGGCGTCCTGGGGCTGTCCCTGGGGCTGGCAGCCCTGGGCCTGGAGCTTTTTTAATTGGCATGGCCAGGAATAAATAAATGAATGAATAAAAAAATAAATAAAATAAATGAATGTGTGCTTGCTCCCTGCTCCTCTCAGTGTGATTTGGTTCCACACCTGGCAATGGCATTAACAAATCGATGCCCAAACCAGGGCAGGAAATCAGGATTTTGCAGTGGGGCCGGGATTATTTCATGATCCTGGCACAAGGATCTTTGGATCCCTTGGAGAAAGAAAGATCTGGGACTGTGGCTGCTCCTCAGTTTGTGCCCTCAGCCCTTTATTTGTGATTTTATTATTCTGGCTCAGATCATTTCTGGTGCTGCATTTCAATGCACAAAGGAAAAGAGAAAAAAAAAAAAAAGCAATTTTTTCTCTGTCTCAGCCACGTGGAAGGAGCATCCCTCGTTTGTCAGGATGTGAAAAAAAAAAAATGAGGCCAAGCTTTTCCCAGTCCCCACGAGCTCCTCAAGAACAAGTTTTTTTTTTCTCCAGCTAAAATAGATAAAACAACTGCAGAGTAACCCTGGTGTCTGGTCCTCGGAGTTTAGAGCTTGAGGAAAAAATAAAAAAAGGATCTATTTTTGTACCAGAGTCTCAGAGAAGCGCTCTCTGCATTCCGTGCAAACGCTATCATTACCATTAATTATAATTCCAGCCCTTCGTCACTCAGACACCCATTAGCACCCAGAACAGCCCCCGCAGCTCTCTCCCGGCTCCTGGGTTGTGCAGAGCCGCTCGCTCCGCCGCTTCTCCACATTTCCCGAGGATAAAACGCAGAAAAAACCCCTCCTGCGACGGGAAATTTCAGAATATCCCCCCTCGCCCCCAGCTCGGCTCTGCCTCTCCTCTTGAAATCTGCGTTTCCCTGGAATTCCAAGGAGGATTTCCCGGGTTCTGCCTGGGTTTCCGAGGGTGGAGCACGAGAAAAGCCTCGAAAGCGGCGCGGTGGGAGCTGGGGAGGGGGGAGGCAGGGCTGGCGATGTTTAATTCAGCAGCAGCGGAGTTTTGGAAGGAGCGGCCTCGCACAGACGGAGCTGCTGAGTCATGAGAGCATCTCAGGCAGAGGCTGGAGGGAGAGCGAGGAGAACGATCCTTTTATCCATCCAGAGGGAGAGGGAGAGGGAAAAAAGGGAAAGGGAAAAGGAAAGGGAAAGGGAAAGGGAAAGGGAAAGGGAAAGGGAAAGGGAAAGGGAAAGGGAAAGGGAAAGGGAAAGGGAAAGGGAGAGGGAAAGGGAAAGGAAAGGGAGAGGGAAAGGGAGAGGGAAAGGGAAAGGGAAAGGGAAAGGGAAAGGGAAAGGGAAAGGGAAAGGGAAAGGGAAAGGGAAAGGGAACAATCTTGGGAGGGGATGATACAGGGGTGGAAAACAGGAGTGGGCCCCAAACACAGCCCAGGGATGAACAACAGGATCCCTGTCCTGGATTTTACACCTGGATTTGGTCGAGTCTCGGGATTTGAAGCCACCTGGGACAGTGGAAGGTGTTGGGGTTGGATCTGGGTGAGTTTTGAGGTCCTTCCAACCCAAACCATGGCAGGATTCTGAATACCTGGAATTCTGAACACCTGGAATTCTGGATACCTGGAGATTTGAATACCTGGGATTCTGGATATCTGGAATTCTGAATATCTGAAATTCTGAATACCTGGAATTCTGTATACCTGAAATTCTGAACACCTGGAATTCTGAACACCTGGAGTTCTGAACACCTGGAGTTCTGAATACCTGGAATTCTGAATACCAGGAGTTCTGAATACCAGGAGTTCTGAATACCTGGAATTCTGAACACCTGGAATTCTGTATACCTGAAATTCTGAACACCTGGAATTCTGAACACCTGGAGTTCTGAATACCTGGAATTCTGAACACCTGGAATTCTGTATACCTGAAATTCTGAACACCTGGAATTCTGAACACCTGGAGTTCTGAATACCTGGAATTCTGAATACCTGGAATTCTGAAAGCTGGAATTCTGAATTCCTGCAATTCTGAATTCCTGCAATTCTGTATTTTGGGATGTTTTCTACCCCTGGAGGTCCTTCCCACACTCCCTTTCCATGGGGATTTTAAGGAATTCCACGTGTTGGATGTGCTGGTGGAGGACCCATCCCTCAAAGCCAAGAGAAGGCTCCAGGACTCCAGTGAATATCAGGGAATTTCATTTCAGGGAATGCGGAATTGCATTGGATGCTGGCAAATTCAGAAAAGCGCATTTTGATGCCTTTTCCTTCCATCCCAAATGGAAAACAAGCTCCTGTTTTATGACAAACGTGGAGTCTCTGGGCAAATCCAATGAGCGGGCATTGAATTAAAAAATCAAAGGACGAGCACTAAGAATTACCTTTGGTTTTGCCATTTTTAAATCAGATTATGGAGCAATTTCAGGATTGCCACGGGCAGCTCCCTGGAATCATCCCCTCCCTCAGGATGAATCCCATTCCCGAGCTGTCCTGGGTTTGTCCTGCGTGTTCCAGCTTTGACTTGGTGCAAATCCACACCATTTCTTTAAAATTCAGTTAAAAACTTCTGATTTTTACCCTGAGACAAAAAGGAAAACTCCCAGGTTTTGATTAAACTCAGGTTTAATCAAAAGCTGAAAAATCTGCGTGTGTTTTTCCCCTAATAACATGAGTTTAAAAATACATCACTGAAATTATTGATTTTCTTGCTGGGAGTCTCTGCATGATTCGATTTGATTCGTATTTATTGCTTCCCCCCTAATCAGCTTACAGTTCTTTCTGCTCAGAATATTTGGATGTTAACAGAACAAGGCCGGAGAAATTCAAGTGAAATTCCAGCCAAAACCGGCTCAGATTTTTGTACAAAGCTTGCCCAGGCTCCTCAGAGCTCTTGGGCCAAAGTGAGAATTAATATTATTAAATTCTTATTTTTTTTCCCTCCACAATAAAGCAGGAGCTGAACCCTCCAAGCAGCAGTTCCTGCATGGGCCCTTCTTTCTTAATTTTGTCCTGAAACTTCCTCACCTGGAAAAACCTCTCCAGCTTTGCTCAGGGGGTGCATCAGGAAAATAAATGATATTTATGCACAATTTGATTTGATTTGATTTGATTTGATTTGATTTGTTTTGTATTTATTGCTCCCCCCCTAATCAGCTTACAGTTCTTTCTGCTCAGAATATTCTTTGGATGTTAACAGAACAAGGCCAGAGAAATTCAGGGGAAATTCCAGCCAAAACCGGCTCAGATTTTTGTACAAAGCTTGCCCAGGCTCCTCTGAGCTCTTGGGCCAAAGTGAGAATTAATATTATTAAATTCTCTTTTTTTCCCCTCCACAATAAAGCAGGAGGTGAACCCTCCAAGCAGCAGTTCCTGCATGGGCCCTTCTTGCTTAATTTTGTCCTGAAACTTCCTCACCGGGAAAAACCTCTCCAGCTTTGTTCAAGGGGTGCATCAGGAAAATAAATGATATTTATGCACAATTTGATTTGATTTGATTTGATTTGTATTTATTGCTTCCCCCCCTAATCAGCTTACAGTTCTTTCTGCTCAGAATATTTGGATGTTAACAGAACAAGGCCAGAGAAATTCAAGTGAAATTCCAACCAAAACCAGCTCAGATTTTTGTACAAAGCTTGCCCAGGCTCCTCTGAGCTCTTGGGCCAAAGTGAGAATTAATATTATTAAATTCTTATTTTTTTTCCCTCCACAATAAAGCAGGAGCTGAACCCTCCAAGCAGCAGTTCCTGCATGGGCCCTTCTTTCTTAATTTTGTCCTGGAACTTCCTCACCGGGAAAAACCTCTCCAGCTTTGTTCAAGGGGTGCATCAGGAAAATAAATGGAATTTATGCACAGTTTGATTTGATTTAATTTGATTTGATTTGATTTGTATTTATTGCTTCCCCCCTAACCAGCTTACAGTTCTTTCTGCTCAGAATATTTGGATGTTAACAGAACAAGGCCGGAGAAATTCAAGTGAAATTCCAGCCAAAACCGGCTCAGATTTTTGTACAAAGCTTGCCCAGGCTCCTCAGAGCTCTTGGGCCAAAGTGAGAATTAATATTATTAAATTCTTATTTTTTTTCCCTCCACAATAAAGCAGGAGCTGAACCCTCCAAGCAGCAGTTCCTGCATGGGCCCTTCTTTCTTAATTTTGTCCTGGAACTTCCTCACCGGGAAAAACCTCTCCAGCTTTGTTCAAGGGGTGCATCAGGAAAATAAATGGAATTTATGCACAGTTTGATTTGATTTAATTTGATTTGATTTGATTTGTATTTATTGCTTCCCCCCTAACCAGCTTACAGTTCTTTCTGCTCAGAATATTTGGATGTTAACAGAACAAGGCCGGAGAAATTCAAGTGAAATTCCAGCCAAAACCGGCTCAGATTTTTGTACAAAGCTTGCCCAGGATCCTCAGAGCTCTTGGGCCAAAGTGAGAATTAATATTATTAAATTCTCTTTTTTTTCCCATCCACAATAAAGCAGGAGGTGAACCCTCCAAGCAGCAGCGCCTGCATGGGCCCTTCTTTCTTAATTTTGTCCTGGAACTTCCTCACCTGGAAAAACCTCTCCAGCTTTGTTCAAGGGGTGCATCAGGAAAATAAATGATATTTATGCACAACATCTCTGTAAGAGCTGATCCTCAGAGGGCTCAGCAGCGAGGTGGGCTCTGCCTTCAGCGCTAATTACAAAGAAAAATCAGGAGTCACTGCAGCGGTGTGGGGCTGCAGCCACACAGATCAATTAAAGCTCCAGCAGGAGAGCAATTAACCCAGATCCAAACGAGACTGGCAGCAGAGAAGTTTCCTTTCATTCCACTCATCAGCACCGCCCGTGTTTCTGCTCATCTCTTCTGCCTCTGTTCGAAACAAGCCAAAAAATGGGGAAAAAAGGGGAAAAGTCCCCAAGCTGCTGCTGCTGAGGGGACAATCTCAGTCGGGAGGGGTCAGGGACAGGGAAGGGGGACAGGGACACGGATCCTCCTGGAGGAGCTGAGCCCACGGAGAGCTCTCACTCCTCACCAGGAGCTGCTGCAGGGCCGGGCTGGGCATTCCAGGGATCCTCGGGGATGGGGAATGATGGAATTTTTGGGTGGGAGGGACATTAAAGAGCGATTCATGCCATGGGCAGGGACACCTCCCCCTGTGCCAGCTGCTCCAACCCGGCCTGGGGCACTGCCAGGGATCCAGGGACAGCCACGGCTCCTCTGGGAATTCCATCCCACCACCCTCCCAGGGAAGGATTCCATCCCAAATCCCATCCAAATCTACAGCTCCAGGGTCTACTCCCAAATAAAGCATTTGTAGGCATCTCCCTGAAATTTGGGGAGTAGCACTGGTTTTAAATATTGTTTCAAATTTGGTTTTAATTTGATTTTAATCTTGGTTTTAAATTTGGTTTTAATCTTGGTTTTAAATTTGATTTTAATCTTGGTTTTAAATTTGGTTTTAATCTTGGTTAAACCCAGCCTGGGACACTGCCAGGGATCCAGGGACAGCCACGGCTCCTCTGGGAATTCCATCCCACCACCCTCCCAGGGAAGGATTCCATCCCAAATCCCATCCAAATCTACAGCTCCAGGGTCTATTCCCAAATAAAGCATTTGTAGGCATCTCCCTGAAATTTGGGGAGTAGCACTGGTTTTAAATGTTTCAAATTTGGTTTTAATCTTGGTTTTAAATTTGGTTTTAATCTTGGTTTTAAATTTGATTTTAATCTTGGTTTAACCCAGCCTGGGGCACTGCCAGGGATCCAGGGACAGCCACGGCTCCTCTGGGAATTCCATCCCACCACCCTCCCAGGGAAGGATTCCATCCCAAATCCCATCCAAATCTACAGCTCCAGGGTCTACTCCCAAATAAAGCATTTGTAGGCATCTCCTTGAAATTTGGGGAGCACCACTGGTTTTAAATATTGTTTCAAATTTGATTTTAATCTTGGTTTTAAATTTGATTTTAATCTTGGTTTTAAACCCACTTCCAATTTACCCAAGAGCTCCCCAACCTCCAAGCCCGGACACGACCCAAAGCTCTGAGCTCCGTTTTCCCCTCCAGCAGTTTTGCTGTGTTAAAATCCACCAAATTCCAGAGATTTCAGGATATTCAGAATATTCTGAGCGAGCCAGTCTGGAGAGGAGGTGATTTGGACAAACTCATCCCAAATCCTCTCCAGGCAGCAGGATTTCCCTATCCAGGTGCTGCCAGTGGAGTGAAAAATGGGATTTTCCTCCTGATAATTCCTATAATTATTGCTGGCATGTCACGGGTGTGTGACAACAAATGTCACAGCGAGCTGTTGTTGTGGCTCACTCCCCTTAATTCCCAACCTGCTGTGATTTATCTCCTTTTTTTCCTGGGAAGCAACACCCTAAAAATAGCTTGGCCCTATGGGGGACGCAGAGCTCCAGGAAAAAATGGCCCAAAAAAGGGACAATTGTGACCACTTCTCAAAGTGGTATTTTTAGAAAGGGAAGGCTGGGGAAAAAAAAAAAACCCTCCCAAATGAGGTAGGAAGAGCTATTTTTGATCACTTTCTCATCAGAAGATTGCTACCCTGACCTGGATTTGGACTTTTCCAGGTGGGGATTTTCAGGTGGAGGCGTCAGCACCTGTGGGAAAGGGAGCAGAGATCCACAACCCCGGCAGAGCGTGGGGACAGCGAGGGACAAACCCACAGGGCTCCCTCTGCTTCTCACCCGGGTTAAACCCGAGTTTTCCATGGCTCTGAGCTGATCCTGGCAGGGTTTTGTGTCTGAATCCTGCAGCTGATGGTGCAGAAAAAACAGAAACTGAGGCTCAGAGGATTCCTTGGTGCAGGAAAAAGGGAATTTGAGGCTCAGAGGATTCCTTGGAGTTTCACTCTTTTCCTTGAATAAACAGGAGTTTGTGTCTGAATCCTGCAGCTGATGGTGCAGAAAAAAGGGAATCTGAGGCTCAGAGGATTCCTTGGAGTTTCACTCTTTTCCTTGGATAAACAGGAGTTTGTGCCTGGATCCTGTGGCTGATGGTGCGGAAAAAAAGGGGAACTGAGGCTCAGAGGATTCCTTGGAGTTCATTCTGTTCCTTGAATAAATGGGAGTTTGTGTCTGAATCCTGTGGCTGAAGGTGCAGAATAAAATGGAAACTGAGGCTCAGAGGATTCCTCGGTGCAGGAAAAAGGGAAACTGAGGCTCAGAGGATTCCTTGGAGTTCATTCTTTTCCTTGAATAAACAGGAGTTTGTGTCTGAATCCTGCAGGTGATGATGCAGAAAAATGGGAACTCAGGCTCAGAGGATTCCTTGGTGCAGGAAAAAGGGAAACTGAGGCTCAGAGGATTCCTTGGAGTTTCACTCTTTTCCTTGAGTAAACAGGAGTTTGTGTCTGAATCCTGTAGGTGATGATGCAGAAAAATGGGAACTCAGGCTCAGAGGATTCCTTGGTGCAGAAAAAAGGGAAACTGAGGCTCAGAGGATTCCTTGGTGCAGGAAAAAGGGAATTTGAGGCTCAGAGGATTCCTTGGAGTTTCACTCTTTTCCTTGAATAAACAGGAGTTTGTGTCTGAATCCTGCAGCTGATGGTGCAGAATAAAATGGAAACTGAGGCTCAGAGGACTCCTTGGAGTTTCATTCTTTTCCTTGAATAAATGGAGTTTGTTCTGCCTCTGCCACCTTAACCTTCACCTCCAAACTCTTCCTGCCTGGAAAAAGCTGTTCCAGGCACTCTCATTTCTGCCCTGTCAGGTTTTGGCTTCTCTGACACCGGGATCTACAAAGGAATTCTCTGCTTGGAGCCAGATTTTCCCGTGTCTGCTCAGGGAATGTGGCCATCATTCCAGAGATGTCACTAGGAAGGGTCACAGGTCACTCCTGTGCTGGATTTGCTCTTTAAACTGAGGGAGGGCAGTTTTAAATTGGATATTGGGAAGAAATCCTTCCCTGGGAGGGTGGGGAGGGGCTGGGATGGAATTCCCAGAGGAGCTGTGGCTGTCCCTGGATGCCTGGCAGTGCCCAAGGCCAGGCTGGAGCATCCTGGGACAGTGGGAGGTGTCCCTGCCATGGCAGGGGTGGAAATAGAGGATCTTTAAAGTCCCTTCCCACCCAAACCATTCCAGGATCCTGTGGCTCCATGTCTCATGTGACAAATTCATCACAGCTCTGTAATTAATTGGTTAAAGGGCAGTTAAAAGAAGCAGTGGGAGGGAGTTCAACACCCAGGCAGAGCTTTTGCTGGCCAAGGATTCCAAAAGTCGCTGGAATTTATTGGTGGGGAATCAAAGCCATGAATATCAGGGAGCTGGAGGCACAAGATCTCCCTGTCCCTGTCACCCTGTCCCTGTTATCCCGAATAACGCTGCACAAAGCTGTAGGAATCTGCTGGAATGTGTTTCTATTATTTCTATTATTAATCAGCAGACTCCAGGCTGAGCTCTTCCTGGAATAATCAGCATCCTGCTCCTCTGTGGTTTCCTCCAGATTAAAGAAGTGGCCCATGGAACCACGGCAGGAGGCGGCCAGGAAAGAGAACATCCCACTCCAGGAGTTATAAAATCACTGAGCAATGCAGGGCTTTAAAAATGCAGGGAAAACACCCCAGAAAAGTGTGGGCGGTCTGGTAAAAAGTTTCGTTTTTTGGAAGTGAGTAAATGACTGAAAAGTGTCTGGAGCTGTGAAATTCTCCTTGGTGCTGACTCTGCAGGAAATTTCAGGGTGAATGTTTAACCCTGGATGGGCCAGGGGATGGGATGGGATCCATGGGATCCATGGGATGGGATGGGATGGGATCCATGGGATGGGATCCATGGGATGGGATGGGATGGGATGGGATGGGATGGGATGGGATGGGATGGGATGGGATCCAGGGGATGGGATCCAGGGGATGGGATCCAGGGGATGGGATCCAGGGGATGGGATCCAGGGGATGGGATCCAGGGGATGGGATGGGATCCATGAGATGGGATCCAGGGGACAGGATCCATGGGATGGGATTGAAGGTCTCTTCCAACCCAAACCATTCCCTCATTCCTTGAACGACTCTTGCAGCAGATAAATCCCAGAAAGTGAAAGCAGCAACAAGCTCAGGGATGATTTGTAGGAATTTACAAGAAATTTTCCTTCCCTGGTCAGTGGAATGAAAATTCTGCCTCAGGGCTGGGCTTGCAGGAACATTTCGCCCTCAAATGCAACACAGAACGTTTCTGCACGGAGAAAACAACCCAAGTGTCTGGCAGGGCTTGATTTGAGGTGCTGAGGTGGCTCAGAGGGGACGATGGAAAGTGGGCAGCGTTAGGAAAGCGCTGCTGCGTCACAGCCCTGCCTCGAGGGCGCCGTTCCCAGCAGGAGTAAAATGAACTCATCAATTTTTCAGCACAGCAGGACCTTTGTGTTCGTGCTGTGACACCAAAAAGTGACATTGCCACTCCGGCCCAGGCTCCCGGCAGGACAGGGGGGAAATGGAATCCTGGGATGGTTTGGGTTGGAAAGGACCTTAAAGATCGTCCCATTCCAGCCCCAAAACACCCAGAGCTTATTCCCTCCCCTCCATCCCTCTCTGCTCCAAATCTCCCTGGGGATGCTGAAGGTCTTTTGTGAACGGGATAATCCATTATCAACCCGCTCACCCCAAACCTCAGATCTCAAAATTCTGGTCTCAAGATCCTAAACGAATGACAAGGAAAAAGTAAATCCCGTTAAAAATCTGCTTCCCAGGGAGCAGAACACCAGCCCTGCTGGGGCCTGGGCTCCCCTTCCCGTGTGCTGGGCACTCCTGGGCTTCCTCAGGGATGAAATCTCTTTCCAAGGAGCATCCAGCAGCCCAGGACGAGGCCTTTGGTCCATAAATCCCATTTTTCCTCCCTGGCTGTGGCTGTTTAAATCCCTCAGGACATTTCAGCTGGGCTGCACTGTCTGTCCTTGCTCTCCTGGCTCAGCTGGAGCCAGACCAATTTCTGCCAGCTGAAGTCCTGGGATATTATTCATGGTGAGTTTGGGGTGACCCCACAGGATGTCAGGGGCTCCAGGGGCACAAATGAGGTGTAAATCCTGCAGTTTGGAGAGTCACACCGAGTTACATCACTGGAACACAAAAATGGACCAAATCCTGATTTCCTGACTCCTTTTCCTCTCTGGCAGAATTCCTCCTGATGCCGCTCTTTGTCCTCCTTGCTATCACTAAGATCTATTTAGGCTTGACTTGCTTAAACTTAAACCAGGCTTATACTAAAAACTTACCAAGACAAACCCCCTCTAAGCTGAGAAATGATCTTTCATAGTTCCAGCCATGTTGCTTTACCTGCCCAGTGTCTTCATTCTGCTGCCTCTCTACAACATAAAAAAAACCCCGCCCAAACCCCCCTTTCATTCTACCCATCTGATTCAATTTTTTTTTTAATACATTCAAATTAATTCATTTTAATTGGATATATTTTGATCTCCTTTCCCCGGGAGCACCCAGGCTGTTGTGCTACTCCACCTCCTGCGTTTCCTTTCTTTCTTTTCTCATTTCTTCAGGGAGCTGCGGGGCTCAGCCTCACCCTCCCATCACCGCAGCTTTGTCAATAGTGGATAATCAAGATTAAAATCAATGCTGCTGCTTTCCCGTTCCACGGGAAATGCCCTTCCTCCCCTCCTCCTGCCTCAATCCCGACACATCAGCTTTGCTCCGGAGCAGCAGCTCTTGTTTGGTCAACTTTGAGGCAAAAAAAAAAAAAAAAAAAAAGTTCTCCTTAAGCAGAAATATCAGCCTGCATTTCAAAACCTCCGGAGCAAAGATGGGCAGAAAGGGAAAAGGGATTAATTACTCATCAGAAAAAGAGGGAACATCTCAGACTGATTTCCCTGACTCACTTTAACCTTCAAATCACCTTCAGGATAATGTGGCAGGAGCTCTGTCCCCCTGCATCTGATTAGAGAGCAGAAATTCACGTTTCAAGGCTCTGTTTTCAATTAAAA
The DNA here is from genome assembly GCA_034509425.1 of Eopsaltria australis. Lineage (NCBI taxonomy): Eukaryota > Metazoa > Chordata > Aves > Passeriformes > Petroicidae > Eopsaltria > Eopsaltria australis. The sequence goes on from JAVTVJ010002626.1 coordinate 58,790, forward strand.
CAATTAATTTTATTTCAGAATTTCTGCAGCCAACACCTCTGCGAAGGCCATTTCTTTCCTCCTCTAAATACCCCGATTCATGCATAAAAGATATGGATATATTGTGTTCTAGAAAAGTTTGCATTGCCTGGTATCACTATTAAATAAATAAATCAAACCTAGCGCCGCTCGATTATAAAGCAACAATTTATTTTGCATACGGGATAAATGGATTTCAAACACGGAGGTATTTAATGAGAGGGAGTTTTATTGCAAAGTTCCATCTGCCAGTCCTTGTTTTCAGGAGATTAAAAGCATAATAAAACCTCCCAAGCACCTCTGTTAACCGTGTGTTTCCTCAGGCAGCGAGTTTCCCTTATGGATAAAACCAGGATCTGTTCCCCCCCTCCCCGTCTTTATTCTCGGGGGGGGAAAAAACCCCATTAATAAACCAGATTCTTTTTCCCTGAAAAGAAACAAAATGCAATGCCCTGATAGGCAGTGATTTTATTTTGACTCCCAGTGAGATCCAAAGGGGTTTGGTGCCCAGGGCGAAAACTTCCAGTGAAATTAATGAGGCAGGTTTAGAATCCGTGATTGCTTCATTAGCATCAAACCCTCGCCCTGTGTGGGTGATCTGGAACTCCGGAGGTGAAGCAGCGGCTGGAGCTGCCCGTGTTTGGAGCACAACCCGGCAGAGCCGAGCCTAAACCCGAGTCCTGCTCTGACTGCAGTGCTGCAGTCCTATGACAGCATCATGTTAATGAGCCAGCAGAGGTGCGGGGCTCCATGTGCTCGGCAAAGTTTAACCCTGTCCCTCGGAAGTCCCCAGCTGTCCCCAGCCACACCAGGAATCCTCTGAGGCACCCGGGCGGTTTGTGAGGAGGGTTTTTTGCCTTTCCCGAGATCATCTGCTCAAAAATTCAGGCTGTGAACACAGACGGAGCCTTTTCAGCACCTTCCGAGCGAGGAGTTAACTCTCCCCGCCCCCCCCCATCAGCGTCCCTCTGCTTTTCCATGCCTGCTGTGGCAGGGATTTTTCTAGCACCAGCAGTTTTGGGGTTTTTTTTGGGGGGGTTTTGGTAGTTTTAATTTTTTTCCTCTTTGCAGTTTACTAATCCATTTCCTCCGTGTAATCCCTCCAAGAGGAGTTCGGAGCCTGGATGGCAGCCAGGCACTGTCATGCAGCCCATACAAAGTCTATTTTCCCCCCCACAAACGTTATTTCTTACAAGGTTTCAAACAATTTATTATTCATTCTGAGCAATGCACCAAGCGCTGGATCAAAGCGGGCGGGTGGGAGGAAAACAGAAGGGAACAGAGGAAGGAAGAAAGAGAGGGAGAAAAGAACCAAGAGCAAAGATTTGGGATGCGGGGGGGGGGTCTCCCAAACTCTTGCTGAGTGCCCGGCTGCTCCAGGGCTTCCCCCGCTCCTCCCGCAGAGCCCCGGAGCCGGTGCGGGGAGCGCTCGGTGCCGCAGAGCCCCGGCGAGCGCCGCCTCCCCCGCCCGCTGCGACCTTCACACGCCAGACCCCGCCTGGGGACGGGGGGGGACAGCGGGGAAGGACCCCCCCACCCATCTGCGGGTCCTTCTGCCCCCTGAAACCCCCCGAGCCTCTGCTGGAGGCCGGTCCCGACTCGCCAGCCCGCCCGGCGGGAGCTGTCCGTGGTGATGGAGCCGCTGATGCCAAATCCCGGATCCCGCTCCCGGTTCCCGGTTCCCAGCCTCGGTTCCCAGCCTCGGCTCCCGGCCCCAGCCCCCGGCCATACCCGGCTCTGCAGCCCCCGGCAGCGGCCCGGGGCCGGCACCGCGCTCCGCTCTGCCCTGGGCGCTGCGGGGAGGGGCGCTGCCGGAGAGAAAAGAGAGGAAAGGAGGGAGAAGAGTGACAAGAAATGGAAGAAAGAGGGGAAAGAAATGAAAGGAAGGAAAGCAAGAAAAGAAAAAAAAAAGAAACACAAAAGAAAGGGAAGAGAGGAAAGAAAGGGAAGAATGGAGAGTAAGGGAGGAAAAAAGAAAGGAAGGAAGGAAAGAATGGAAGGAAGAAAGGAAAGAAAGGAAGGAAAGAAAGAAAGGGTGCTGGCCTAGGGAAGGGGGGAGAAGGGAGCAGGGCAAGAGGGAAGGAACACGGGAAAGGGAAGGGGGGAGCAGGGGAAGAAAGGAGGGAGTGGGGGAGCCAAGGGGGGAGCGGGTGGGTAACGGGGAGGGGAAAAGGGAGGAGGGGGCAGCGAGCGGGGGCAGCGAGGGGAAGGGGAGCGGGGAAGGGGAGCGGGGAAGGGGAGCGGGGAAGGGGCAGCGGGGGGGTGCCGGGGGCCGGCCAGGGGCAGCCGGGACGAGGCGAGGGACGGCAAGGGAAGGAAGGGGGAGCCAGGGCGGGGCGCGGGGCGGGCCGGGGCCGGGCCGGGGGGAGCCGCCCCCCGCACACGTGTGCGGGGCCGCCCCGCAGCCGCCCGGCGGGGCTATAAAAGGGGCGGCGGCGGCCGGAGCAGCCCCGCACCGCCGCCCCCAGCGCCCCACCATGAGCTACACCATGGAGCCCCTGGGCAACCCCTCGTACCGCCGGGTGACCGAGACCCGGGCCACCTACAGCCGCGCCAGCGCGTCCCCGTCCAGCGGCTTCCGCTCGCAGTCGTGGTCGCGGGGCTCGGGCAGCACCGTGTCCTCCTCCTACAAGCGCCCCAACCTGGGCGGCCCCCGGGCCGCCTACGGCTCCACGGTGCTGAGCTCGGCCGAGAGCCTGGACGTGAGCCAGTCCTCGCTGCTCAACGGCGCGGCCGAGCTCAAGCTGAGCCGCTCCAACGAGAAGGAGCAGCTGCAGGGGCTCAACGACCGCTTCGCCGGCTACATCGAGAAGGTGCATTACCTGGAGCAGCAGAACAAGGAGATCGAGGCGGAGCTGGCGGCGCTGCGGCAGAAACACGCCGGGCGGGCGCAGCTGAGCGACGCCTACGAGCAGGAGCTGCGGGAGCTGCGCGGGGCGCTGGAGCAGGTGAGCCACGAGAAGGCGCAGATCCAGCTGGACTCGGAGCACATCGAGGAGGACATCCAGCGCCTGCGGGAGCGCTTCGAGGATGAGGCGCGGCTGCGCGACGAGACGGAGGCGACGATCCGCGCCCTGCGCAAGGAGATGGAGGAGGCCTCGCTGATGCGCGCCGAGCTGGACAAGAAGGTGCAGTCGCTGCAGGACGAGGTGGCCTTCCTGAGGGGCAACCACGAGGAGGAGGTGGCCGAGCTGCTGGCGCAGCTTCAGGCGTCCCACGCCACCGTGGAGAGGAAGGACTACCTGAAGACGGACCTGACGACGGCGCTGAAGGAGATCCGCGCGCAGCTCGAGTGCCAGTCCGACCACAACATGCACCAGGCCGAGGAGTGGTTCAAGTGCCGCTACGCCAAGCTCACCGAGGCGGCCGAGCAGAACAAGGAGGCGATCCGCTCCGCCAAGGAGGAGATCGCCGAGTACCGCCGGCAGCTCCAGTCCAAGAGCATCGAGCTCGAGTCGGTGCGCGGCACCAAGGAGTCGCTGGAGAGGCAGCTCAGCGACATCGAGGAGCGCCACAATAACGACCTCAGCACCTATCAGGTACCGGGGAGGCGGCGCGGGGCTGTCCCGAGCCCTGCAGGGAGGAGGGGGGTGGCCGGTGCCGGCTCCGGTGGGAGGGGAGCGGGAGATGCCGGCGCCGGCTCTGGGAGAAGGGATGCGGGGCGTGCCCGGTGCCGGCCCCGGTGAGGGATGGAGGGGTGCGGGAGGTGCCCGGTGCCGGCCCCGGTGAGGAATGGAGGGGTGCGGGAGGTGCCCGGTGTCGACCCTCGATGAGGGATGGAGGGATGCGGAAGGTGCCCGGTGCCGGCTCTGGGAGGAGGAAAGCGGGAGGTGCCCGGTGCCGGCTCCGCAGCGAGGGATGCAGGGATGCGGAAGGCGGGGGGAGGACGCTGCGGAGGGCGGTGGGAGCGGGTGGATCCTGCTCTGATGCCGGCCCTGCCTCCCCGAGCGGCGGAAGAGTTTCTGAAAGTCCCCTCAGAGAAGTTGTGCCCGCTCTGTCCCTGCGTGCAGCGTCTGTCCGTGTCACAGGGGTTTTTCTGTGTCTCCCTTACAGGACACGATTCACCAGCTGGAAAACGAGCTCAGAGGAACGAAGTGGGAAATGGCTCGTCACTTGAGGGAGTACCAGGACCTCCTCAATGTCAAGATGGCCCTGGACATCGAAATTGCTGCGTACAGGTACAGTGGGATCTTTGCAGCCACGTCTGGAATATTAATAGCACTGCGGCTGCTGCTGGCCCGGGGAGCTCTAGCACAGCTAAGAAATATCCGCATGCAGCGAACACTGAGTGAAATGAGAGCTTGGCCAAATCACCGCAGCCATTAGCCAGCCCAGCGAGAGCCCAGAAGGTCATTAGGGACCAGCTAATGACGGCAGAGCTGCCAGCGAGCCCCGCGGGCACAGCTCGGCGTGACTCAGTGCGGCGGCTCCCGTGCCGCATTCTGTCCTTGGCTGCACGAGCAGGAGATGCAGCAGCGAGAGACGCGAGGTTATTTTTAATCCCTGCCTGCTTTGCAGACGCCAGCCATGCAGGGCTTGTCAGCAGAGCTCCCTTTCATCCCCGGGGAGAGACAGTGAATTTGCTTGATCACGCTTTGAGGCAGGGAGTGCTGATCTGCCTGTCACAAACACTTCTGCTTTTCTTGCTCAACTTTCCTTCAGAGGCATCTGCTCCAATCTGGAGCTGAACGTTGCTTGCTGTTGCCATCACCTGGCAGGTTTTTTCAGTCTCTTCTGTATCACTTCAGAGCTCTCACTGGAGAGCTCCTGATTTTTCTGGGTCACAGGCTTAGATGGAAAACATTTGAATTAGAAGGAAAAGTAAAAACAACCAAAAAACCACCCCCATCTCCAGATCTGTTGAAATTCCTGAGGTTGTTCAGACACACTGACACTCCAGGGGCTGTAGCTGGCTGCTGCTGTCAAAGTCAGGTGGAGTCCCCAATTCTCATATTCCCACAAATAAAAAAGGTGGATGCCCAAATTACTGAATTAGAACGCGTGGTGTAATCAGCTGTGACAGCCTCAGCCACAATATTTGATTTGGGTCTGTTGGCTGTGTCAAATTCTGTTTGCCTAAGTCGTAATGAATGCTATGAAATTAATTAGTTTGCCCCAATCCCTGCTGATTTACGCCGTAATGGAGTTTTCTGACATTAAAGATGAATTTTAACTGATCACTGAAGGTGTCACACTTGTCACAAAAAAACCAAGCTAAAAACTGCTGAGCGTGAGCTTTGCCAAAGAGATCCAGGGAGAGCTGGGCTGGGGCTGTGAGCAGTGGATGGCCCTGGTCAGTTCCAGAACATTCCACAGCAAACTGGCTCCGTGCTGCTGGCAGGGGAACAGCACAGCAGGGAAAAGTTATGGAATGCTGGAATGGTTTGGGTTGGGAGAGACCTCAAAGCCCATCCCAAAGCAGGGATACCTTCCACCATCCCAGGTTGGCCTTGGACATTTCCAGGGGTGCGACAGCCACAATTATTCCCATAACTGTCCCTTCTTTTGGTTTTTTTTATGCTCATTTTCTTCTTTTCTCTCCTCCTGGTTCCCTTAGGAAGCTGCTGGAGGGTGAAGAGACAAGATTCAGTGCCTTCTCTGGAAGCATTACTGGTCCCATATTCACACACAGACAACCATCCGTCACAATAGCATCCACCAAAATCCAGAAAACGAAAATCGAGCCGCCAAAGCTGAAGGTCCAGCACAAGTTTGTAGAAGAAATCATCGAAGAGACGAAGGTGGAGGATGAAAAGTCTGAAATGGAAGATGCCCTGGCGGCCATCGCAGAAGAAATGGCAGCCAAGGCACAGCAGGAAGAGCAGGAGGAGGAAAAAGAAGAAGCTGCAGAGGAAGAAGCTTCTGAGAAGGCTCCTGAAGAAGCTGCAGCTGAGGAGGAAGAGGAGGCAGAGGAGGAAGAAGAAGCCGCAAAATCCGACGCCGCCGAAGAAGGCGGCTCTGAAAAAGAAGAAATTGAGGAAAAGGAAGAAGAGGAGGAAGCTGAGGAGGAGGAGGAAAAACCCGAGGCCAAGGGCAAAGCTGAAGAGGCACCAGCAAAGGCAGAGAAGGTCAAATCACCTCCTGCAAAGTCCCCCCCGAAATCCCCCCCGAAATCCCCCGTAACAGAGCCGGCCAAGGCCGCCCCGAAAGAAAAACCCGCAGAGGCAGCGAAAGAACAGAAGGCGGCCAAGGAGGAGAAAGCGGCGTCTCCAGAGAAACCTGCCACACCAAAGGTGACCTCCCCGGAGAAACCTGCCACACCAAAGGTGACCTCCCCGGAGAAACCTGCCACACCAAAGGTGACCTCCCCGGAGAAACCTGCCACACCAAAGGTGACCTCCCCGGAGAAGGCTGTGACCCCCGAGAAGGCTGTGACACCCGAGAAAGCCGTGACGCCAGAGAAGGCGGTGGCCCTGGAGAAGCTGGCGCCGCCGGAGAAGTCGCGCTCCCCCGAAAAGCCGGCGAGCCCCGAGAAGCCGCGCACTCCTGAGAAGGCCGTGACTCCCGAGAAACCCCGGACCCCAGAAAAGCCTCCCTCCCCAGTCAAGGATGCCAAGGCTGTGGTGGAGGAGACCATCACTGTCACCAAGGTGACGAAAGTGAGCGCCGAGGCCGAGAAGGAGTCCAGGAAAGAGGACATCGCCGTCAACGGGGAGGTGGAGGAGAAGAAGGAGGAGGAATCCAAAGAGAAGGAGGAGGAAGACAAGGGGGTGGTCACCAACGGGCTCGACGTGAGCCCCGTGGATGACAAGGCTGAGAAAATCGTGGTGACCAAAAAAGCAGAGAAAATCACGGGGGAGGGTGGGGACAGCGGGACCACGTTCATCACGAAGTCGGTGACGGTCACTCAGAAGGTGGAGGAGCACGAAGAAAGCTTCGAGGAGAAGTTGGTGTCCACCAAGAAAGTGGAGAAAGTCACTTCACACGCCGTAGTAAAGGAGATCAAAGAGAGCGAATAAAACCAACCGTAGCTAAAATTCAAACCAATTCAAGAGCTTGGGTCGGTGCAAAAGGTTAAGCCATAGACAGCTGCAAAATGCATGTGGGTGACGGCTTCAAAGCAGATCGGGTTCTCTCACGGAGGCTCCAGACACACAGTATTTTACTTTTTCGTGCAATATAGGGAAGGGGGGGGGAATGCATGCAGGCTCAAGATGTACTCCCTCCACAGAGCTTGGGGATCTACAAAAAAAAAAAAAAAAAAATAAAATACTACTACTACTACTAGTGCATGAGATGAAATGTGCAGAGGAAGCTTTTCTGAATTTCCTGAGCTGTTGGAGGGACGTATCTGAGGAACGAGTTCAGATGTATTATGCAAAGAAACCAACTGAGCCAAAACCAAACTGAGAACAGTGATAGAGTATTCATGAGAACCAGAACTCTCCTAGCCTTAAAAAAAAATAAAAAATAAAAAATAAAAAAAGCTACTTATAACTAATTATGTTTACCTCACTGGTGCAATTAGGGTGGACTTTTGCTCCTGGGAGAACCTCGTTGACATGCACAGTACGCAACCTTTTGTTGTTTGATGTAAAACTGTCACAGCAGTTCTTGCTCAATAAAGGTCAATATGAAAACGTGGCTCGTTCTGGCGACTTTTATTTTTCCCAATTTAAACCCTTCCCTGAGCTGGGTGCTCTCACCTGAATGGGAATGGAAAATTGAGGGGTTTTTTTTTTCTAAGTGTCCTCATTTCTGGGTTGGGCTTTGAGGGTCCTTGGGGGTCCCATCTAAATTGGGATGTTTTGTGGTTTGGAGTTGGCCATGATGGACAAACTTCCTCTAACACAAAGCTTGGTTTAAGAAAACAAGAGCCACATCCCCTGTTTTGTAGAGAAAAGAGGAATCCATTGAACGCCTGTGAAAGCCTGGCTTTGAGGGGCTGCAGTTGCTTTCTATAGAAAGGGGAAGGTCTCAAACTCTCAACCCTGAGCCAAAAAGTGTTAAAAACCTCCTGTAAGTATAATTTTCCTCCTTACACCCCATCATCCACACAGAGAGAGCCGATTTTTAAATAATTCCTTGACTTTTTCCTGCACAAAGAACCTGTTTGGATCCCAGCTGGGTGTGGCATCTTCTGCGGCACCAGGTTGTCACTTAACTGAGCAAAAACCCCTCAGGGAACTCAACCAAGGTCATAAAAATGGGCTTGGCTCTGGTTATTTTATCCCCTCTTGCTTTAATTGTTGTTTAATTGCTTATCAATCCTCCTCAAAATGATCAACCCGCCTCTAAACACAGAATTCTGAAATCCAAAATAAACCCGAGGGTTACAAACCCAACATTTTCTAATTTCCAATAGAAAGATTCCAAGTGGTGGCCTCTTCCAGGCTGGTTTTATTAAAGAATAAAACCAATCAAAAATTCCTCTACGTGGAAAACAAATGGAGATAAATGAAACAAAGGGAAGGAGATAAAGGCCTCGATTCCAATGTGGGAATTAATTGGTCATTAAGGGATTAATTCTACGTTTATTTCCCATTTCAAAAGGAAAATGAGGAATGCAGTTGCTGCCCCACCTCCTGTAACTCACAAAGAAATGAAAATCATTTCCAAGCCTGGATTCAGACCACGGACTGCCCTGAAATCTGTTGCCTGATTGAGGGTCTGATCAAAATCTACAATTTTGATTGTTCACCCTATCAATAATTGAAGATCAAGGAGTTTTTAATTGAAAGGGTTCAGGGTGTTCTTCACTGCAGAAATGGTGGGGAGCCCACAGCAGATGAGGCTTTCAGATAAATCTGGGAGTCTTTGTGGAGCAAAGCAGTGGAGTGTTCCTCCTGCTGCTGTCAAGAATGGGAATCTGTGCTCGGCTGCTGAGTGATGGTTAATTAAAGCAAAGTTAGCAAATTAAAGCAAAGTTAGCAAATTAAACGGCAGCTCCTCCGTAGTCACGTGTGGGTGTGACACAAAAATAACTTCACCTTTAGGAATAAGGAGTTCGGCTATAACTCCCCTATTTTTGGTGTCTGCACCAAATTGTGTTAAAACACCGAGTGCCCGAAGGTTTGTGAGAACTGGAGGTGTTTTCCCAGTGGATTTAAACAAAATTTTCAAGAGAACACCGTGACTCAACCCCAAAAATAAACCAGAGGCAAATATGAACACGAAATTATATTTGTGTGCTTTCAATTAAGCCCCAGAAGCTGCTGAAGTGTCCCAAAGTGCAAAACCCACCCCTCAGAGCGGAAAGTTTGGAGTGTCCAGCTCGGAGAGGAAGGGTCACCTTGCACTGTGCATTAAATGTTGGTGTCAGCAGGAGGCTCGAGAACGTTTCCGTGTGCAGGTGCGATCCCAGCCTGGCTCTTTGTCACGCTGGGCTTCCTTTCCAGCTTCTTCCTCCTCAGTCCTGGCAGGACACAGCTCCAGGGAGCACAGAAATCCTCATTTGTGTTGGTTTGCTGCTGTTTGCACTCTGGCAATCCGGGATTGCAGCTCCTGGGATGGAGGGGCTGGACCAGCCCCAGGGCGCATCCATTCCCTGGATGGATCTGGGGGGCAAACCCTTGTGGTGTTTCACAACACCCTCATTTCCCTCCTTTCCCACCCAAAACACCTCACATCTTTCAGTTATTACACACAACAGTGTTTTCCCCTGCGAATGTGTGGATTTAACCCATTTCCCACTGCAGGTGTTCCCAGCAAATCCTGGGAGGAACAAGCGAGTGGTTAACACATTTCAAAAATCCTCATTTGTGTTGGTTTGCTGCTGTTTGCACTCAGGCAATCCGGGATTGCAGCTCCTGGGATGGAGGGGCTGGACCAGCCCCAGGGCGCATCCATTCCCTGGATGGATCTGGGAGGCAAACCCTTGGCATGATGCATTTCACAACACCCTCATTTCCCTCCTTTCCCACCCAAAACACCTCTCAGCTTTCAGTTGTTACACACAACTGTGTATTTCCCCTGCGAATGTGTGGATTTAGCCCATTTCCCACTGCAGATGTTCCCAGCAAACCCTGAGAGGAACAAGCGAGCGGTTAACACATTTCTAAATGTTTATAAAAACTATGAGAGCTGATTAATATTTAATGGTGCCAAGAGGTTTTGTCTACTGACATCTGCAATGAGACAGTTTCAAAGGAGAGCACAATTCCCGGGCAGAGAGGCATAAATAGGATGTTATTTTCCTGTTCTGCACCAATTACTCCTCCAGACTGCACAGAACCAGTGAAGGGAATAATTATTTTCAGACAGAGAAGTTCCTTAAACAATAAAAAAAAAATCCATTAAGGGAAAAACAATAATTAAAGGAATTTACAGCGAAGATTTGTTCATGTTTTTAAAGGTGAGATTAAGACCACTGTGGTTTCAGGAGCTGGAGGGCTCTAAACCAGGATTTTTTTTCCATGTGCTGGTTGTGGAGATGCCAGAGTTGCATTTTCCAGCATCCCAGAACGAAGTTCCAGGTGGGAACGAAGTGGGAAGCGTTACAAAACACAAACAGGATGCGTTTGCCAGGGAGCTGAGTCAGGCACCAGAATTTTCCCCACTCATGGGGGTTTGTGCTCACTCCCCTCACATGTGGGCTCTATTTCTGCTTTTTTTTCCAGGATTAAAGTATCCTTAACTAATCCGGGAAGGCAGCAAATGGTGAATTGTTAATGTTTTAGTTATTAGAAGGTGAATTTCTGGAATGTGGCTGCTCTGTGCAGGTGCTCCCCTTGCTGAGGGGAGAGGAGGGGAGGGGGTGCGTGTGAATCCAGGGAAAGCACCCAGCACCTCCCTGCGTGTTCCCTGGGATGAGATCTCAGCCTGACCCAGACCCAAAGAGCAGGAAAAATCCCCCAGGACACTCCAGGCTTCGCTCGCAGCTGCAACTCGGGTGAAAGTTTCTCCTGAGCCTCCCTGTGCCAGCTTTTACTGCATTGCGTCAAAGGCAGCGCCTGGATCTTGCGAGGTGAAGGAGATCTGGCAGCAGGATCCATCCCTCCATCCCACAGCCCTGGGAATGCACAATCCCAGCCCCGGGCTCGCTCCCAGCGCTCCGGGCGGCACCGGGGACGGGACCCAGCCAGGGTCAGCCCTGCTGCAGCTCCTGCCGGGGCTGACTCAGCCCTGCCGAGCTGCGATGCATTAAAAATAACCCAGGGAGAGGGGAATCAGCCCGGGAAAGGCTGCAGGGAAAAGGGGAGAGGTGTTGGAGCCCTGAAGGGGCGGCTCTGGAGCTTCACAGCTCACCTGCACAGGGAGCTTCACCTTCCCGAAACACACAGGGATGCCAAGGGATGAGGGGAGGAGGAGGAGTTTGTCAGCAAGGAAAAGTCGTGGAAGAGGAAGTCAAGTGGGTTTTGGAGGGTTAAAGGAGCTCAGAGTGCTGGAGAAAGGCGGGATTTGGTATCTCATGGAATGGTTTGGTGTGAAAGGAGCTTAAATCCCATCCCACTCCACCCCTGCCATGGCAGGGACACCTCCCACTGTCCCAGAGTCACCAACCTGGCCTTGGGCACTGCCAGGGATCCAGGGGCAGCCACAGCCCCTCTGGGAATTCCATCCTAGGCCCTCCCCACCCTCACAGGGAGGAATTCCTTCCCAAATCCAGTCCATCCCTGCCCTCGGGCAGCAGGAAGCCATTCCCTGTGTCCTGTCCCTCCATGCCTTGTCCCCAGTCCCTCTCCAGCTCTCCTGGAGCCCCTCTTCTGAGATCTTGGGAATTTTAAATCCATCAAGGGAATGGTTTGGGATGGAGGGACCTTAAATCCCATCCAGAGCCACCCCTGCCATGGCAGGGACACCTCCCACTGTCCCAGAGTCACCAACCTGGCCTTGGGCACTGCCAGGGGTCCAGGGATCTGATCAAATGTCACACCCCACAGGGAGCAGGTCCCCCCCATCCCCTCCTCTCAACAGCTCCTCTGGGAATTCCATCCCAGCCCCTCCTCACCCTCCCAGGGAAGAATCTCTTCCCAACATCCCATCCAAACCTCCTCCCTGCCCGTTTGCAGCCGCTCCCCCTTGTCCCATCATTCCATCCCTTGTCAGGGCTCTCCAGCCGAGCTGTGCCCTGCCTTTAACGCTCCTGATGGGCTCTGGTCGGGGCTGGAAAGGGATTTTCCTCCCCAGGAGCAGCCCCTCTCTCCCAGCCGAGCGGCAGGGAGGAGTTTCCGAGAAGCAGCTCCCATTTCTGAGAAGCTGCTCTCCCATTCCTTATCTCCCAGCAGCAGCCCCAACAGCGCTGGGGGAACTGGGGCTGGCACACCCCGCAGGGAGCAGGTTCCCCTCCATCCCCTGCTCTCAGCAGCTTTAAAACCACTCAGGAAAGAGCATTTCAACCTCCCCCAGCTCTGCTCACCGCTGCCCTGGAGATGGAAAATAAAATCTGCTTTGTCTCCATAAAAACAGGGGGGAAAAAATCTCCATTAAAGCAGGAGGGAAATGCAAAAATAAATATCTAAGAAAGTGAAAATTATTTTACTCGTTTTCCTTCTGGTTCTCAAAAGGCATCAAACACCCCAGGAAAACTGGGGGAAAAACGATTGGAATTCCCTGAGTTACTGGAATTCCTGCTCTTTTGAATGGCTTCACCAAGCTTCTTTTTCTTTGTCCTGCTGCTTTTCTTGGGAATGTGGAGGAAAATAATAACTTTGAGTCCTTACTTCATCCATCGTAATCTATTTTATCACCCTTTAAACTCTGAAAAGGGAGATGCTTTTGGAACACCCCTAAAATTTGTATAAAGAAAGAGATTTCCTTTCTCTCTGAGCAAAGCCTTGGAGGAGAACCAACGCAAATCAACTGACACCACATCATCGGGACAGGAAATGAAAAGCCACCCCAAAATCCTGGGCAAAAATCCATCCAGCCCTACCTGTCTGTGAAGTTTAGTGCAGCCATTAATGCCTATTTTAACCTGAGTTTCTATGGGTTTAGTTTATTTAAGCTGGTTTAATTTGGAGCTTGAGCCCAGTGCTTGGCCTTACAAGGTTTAATTTTACATCTCAGCTTTAGGTAACTGAATATTAACAGGCTCAGAGCACATTAATGCCGATTTTAACCTGAGTTTCCATAGGTTTAGTTGATTCAAACTGGTTTAATTTGCAGGATTAGTCCAGTACTTGACCTTACAAGGTTTAATTTTGTCTCAACTTTAGGTAATTGAACATGAACAGGCTCAGAGCACATTAATGCCTATTTTAACCCGAGTTTCCAAGGGTTTAGTTGATTTAAAGTAGTTTAATTTGCAGCTTGAGCCCAGTACTTGGCCTAACAAAGTTTAATTTTACATCTCAGCTTAGGTAACTGAATATTAACAGGTTCAGGGCACATTAATGATTATTTTAACCCAAGTTTCCATGGGTTTAGTTGATTCAAACTGGTTTAATTTGGAGCTTTAGTCCAGTACTTGACCTTACAAGGTTCAATTTTGTCTCAGCTTTAGCTAATCGAACATTTACAGGTTCAGAGCACATTAAGGACTATTTTAACCCGAGTTTCTTAGTTTATTTTAACTGGTTTAATTTGGAGCTTTAGCCCAGTACTTGGCCTTACAGGGTTTAATTTTATGTCTCAGCTTTCGGTGATCGAACATTTACAAGCTCAGAGCACATTAAGGACTATTTTCACCCTTTTCACCCTATTTCAACCCGAGTTTCTTAGTTTATTTTAACTGGTTTAGTTTGCTCCAGTACTTGGCCTTACAAGGATTAGTTTTTTCTCAGCTTTAGGTGATTGAACATGAACAGGCTCAGAGCACATCAATGCCTATTTTAACCCGAGTTTCCATGGGTTTAGTTGATTTAAAGTAGTTTAATTTGCAGCTTGAGCCCAGTACTTGGCCTAACAAGGTTTAATTTTACATCTCAGCTTAGGTAACTGAATATTAACAGGTTCAGGGCACATTAATGACTATTTTAACCCAAGTTTGCATGGGTTTAGTTGATTTAAACTGGTTTAATTTGGAGCTTTAGTCCAGTACTTGACCTTACAAGGTTTAATTTTGTCTCAACTTTAGGTAATTGAACATGAACAGGCTCAGAGCACATTAATGACTATTTTAACCCAAGTTTGCATGGGTTTAGTTGATTTTAACTGGTTTAATCCGGAGCTTTAGTCCAGTGCTTGGCTTTACAAGGTTTAATTTTGTCTCAACTTTAGCTAATCGAACATTTACAGGTTCAGAGCACATTAAGGACTATTTTAACCCCAGTTTCTTAGTTTATTTTAACTGGTTTAATTTGGAGCTTTAGCCCAGTACTTGGCCTTACAGGGTTTAATTTTATGTCTCAGCTTTCGGTGATCGAACATTTACAAGCTCAGAGCACATTAAGGACTATTTTCACCCTTTTCACCCTATTTCAACCCGAGTTTCTTAGTTTATTTTAACTGGTTTAATTTGGTCCAGTACTTGGCCTTACAAGGATTAGCTTTGTCTCAGCTTTAGGTGATTGAACATTTACAAGCTCAGAGCACATCAATGCCTATTTTAACCCGAGTTTCCATAGGTTTATTTTATTTAAAACTTGCAGGATCACTCCATAGGTTTATTTTATTTAAATTTGCAGGATTAGTCCAGTACTTGGCCTTACAAGGATTAGTTTTGTCTCAGCTTTAGGTGATCGAACATTTACAGGCTCAGAGCACAGGACAGCGCCTGTGGCTGTGCTGCTCTTGAGATGCTCCTTTTCTCTGCCTTCCTTTAGCTCAGCCAAAACTTTAAAAAAAGGACCTGGGAAACTCTCAGAGGAAAATGAGCTTCTGCAGCCCCGAGAGGGCTGAGTTCAGGCAGCGCCTGTGGGACAGAGGCAGCTCCTTCCCCCACACCTTCCACCCTCTGGCTGCTCATCGTGTTTGCATTTTAATGTTATTTTTTGAAGATTTTCTTTGCTCCAAGCCCCAGCTCCACCCTCAGTCACTCTTTCCTCTCCTCACTGATCCCCCCAGACACTGAACAATTCCTGACACAGTTTAAGGGCAGCATTTGCTTTTCCCCTCTGCTTTGATTTGGTGAAATCCCCACTTTTCAGGACCCTCAGCCGAGAGTGACCCAGCCCCACACCCCAGGGGATTTTTATCATTTGTGTGCAATTTTACACCCCCCAAGAGATTTTTTTCCCCACTTCTCACTCACAAGCTGAGTGTGATAAACCCTTTAATCAACCTTTAAAGAGCACCAGAGACACAGGACAGGCACGAGGGGTCCGTGTAAGCATTTCTGGACTTTATTGACTGCTTTATTGCACGTACTTAATGAAGCCTCCATCATTTCCCCCCACCCACCGTTTCCGTAATTATTTTAAACGCAAGTTAAAGGTAACCTTTCATTCCCACCACTTATTTTCCACCCCCTTTTTAAATGTTAAGGTTCTGGGTCACCCAGGAAAAGACAGAAGCCCTGAACTCATACGTGGAACCATGCGGCACTCGGGGAGCAAGCCTTGGGTGCTCTGCAAGCAAACTCAGACTCTGCACAGGGAGAAACATCAGAATCATGGACTGGAACCTCAGTGGTCACTGAATTAAATGGGTGAGACTGCAGCTGGAGCTCAGTCAGTCGTGGTGGTGGTGGAACAGATCAAGCTTTCTTCTTGCCTTCGCTCTCCTCCTTTCCTGCAGCTTCTTTCTCTTCCTTCTCTTCCTTCTCCTCCTTCTCCTCCTCACCGCCTTCCTCAGCAGCTTCCTGGGACTCCTCCCCTTCTTCTGCTGCTGTTTCTTCCCCTTCTCCTTCCTCTTCCTCGCCCTCTTTGGCTTCTTCCGATTCCTCCTTAGCACCTTGGGAGGGCAGAAAGAGATTTCACATCCCTGATCCCAGTTCAGCGGGATCCCCCTCCAGGATCAGCCCCACAGGGGTTGGCAGCCAGCTGCAGCAAAACCACACAGCCAAATTCTCCTGGACCTCAGGGGGAGCCAAACACTTCCCAAAAACAAACCACGGCCTTGAAAAACATCAGTTCTGCGCTTAAAGCCTTACCCAGAGGCTTGAATAACCTTTCACTGCTCTCCAGTTGGCTCTTGAGCTGTAATTTCACTCTAATTAAGCTTTAGGCTAATGAGCCCCTCATGGTTCAGTGGGCACTGATGCCTGAAGGATTTTTCTGCTTTTCTCCTGAATATTTCTTACACTGTTCCCCACATTCCCCAGGATCAGCATGCACACTTGGGATGCTTTAGGTGAGAATTCAGCCCGGTTCCATGGTGTTTGGAGCTGGGAGACCAAACACCCCTGAAACCACGGAGAGTCAGAAGAGCAAACACTCTGTTTTCATGGCCCTCAAGCTCTCCTGGCAGGACAGATTCTGTAAACTAGAAGTGAGCCCAGCCCAGCCCCTTATTGGGCCCTCTCGTTAGATATGCTAATGAGTAGAGTCTTTAATTGTACCCTCGACTGGGGGGACGGGGCTTTTGTGACGCGTTCTACCTGGACGGCAGAAGCCATGGAATGGGATCCTATTAAATCCCGAGGGAAACGACCCCAACCCTCTGACCCCAGCCCTCTGACCCCAACCCTCTGACCCCAACCCTCTGACCGTGTGTGAGCCTTTATTTCCTAAGAGCAGGAAAAGGCATCAGCACCAATGCCTTGCAGGGATGTGAGGCTGCCGTGCACTGAACCCAGTGATTCCAGCCCCACACATCAGCTGATGCTCCCCTTAGCTCGGGCTGCTCTCTGGGAGTTCACGCTCAGCTCAGGACCTCCTTGGCCCTTCATTTTGAGGCTGTCTGTCACACCTGAACGTTATCATTGGGGTTTCTGGAAACCTAAAATCCGCTTGGTTTGAACGCTTGGTCTTATCTCCCGTTCAATATTCAGATTTTCCTGGTAAATCCCATGTGCTTAACCCCACCATCCTCTGGCTCATGGGAGTGGGAAAGGAAAGACAAATTTAATCCCAGTGATTAAAATCTAATAATTAGATTTTAATCATTGGGATTTCTGGGGTTTATCCCCTATAAACCGGGATGGATATATCCCACGAAACACGAACAAAAGGCACTTAGAAGTGCCTCTAATTACCTTCCTCCTCTTCTTCACCCTCTTCTCCCGCTTCTTCCTCGCCTTCCTCCTTCTCCTCCTCCTCCTCCTCGCCCTCTTCTGCAGGAGCTGCCTTGGCTTCTCCTGCTTTAGCAGCCTCTATGGTTTCCTCGATCTCGATCTGCTCCTCCTGGACGTGGCTGGAGTAGTAGGTGGGGAAGGAGCGCGTGGTCATCAGGTAGGAGCTGGACTGGAGGCCGCTGAAGGCGGACCGGCCGAAGGTGGGGGCAGCCTGGCTGTAGCCACTGGTGATGCTGCCCACACTGGTGAAGCTGAGCCGGGTCTCCTCCCCTTCCAGCAGCTTCCTGGCAGGGGAAAGTGAAAACAAGGAGAAAGGAATTGGTTGTGCTGCAGCAGGACCCGGCATTGCAAACCCTGGATGTGGTTATTAATAATTAAGTTTTGCTCTGTGTGCCAGTGCTACCCTATTTTTTTGGGATAATTTCTTCTGACATGTCCATGATGGGTGAATTAACACTGGAAGGAACAGGAGAACCTCTCCAGAAGCAGGCTGCTCTAGCAGGCGAAGCTGGAGGTATTTCAGTTTGCAGGAGCTGAGCATCCCAGAAAACATCAGCTCCCTGAATCCCTGGCCAACCTGCTGGGAATCCTCCTCTCTACCCCTCGCAAACCCTGGAGGCTGCAGATGTGGTTATTAATAATTAAGTTTTGCACTGTGTGCCAGCGCTACCCTATTTTTTTGGGATAGTTTCTCCTGGCATGTCCATGATGGGTGAATTAACACTGGAAGGAACAGGAGAACCTCTCCAGAAGCAGGCTGCTCTAGCAGGTGAAGCTGGGGGTGTGTTTTGCCACCCTGCAGCTCGCACAGACCAGCGCAGCTGCCAGAGCTGAGCTGCCAGACACGGTCTGGAGCTGCTCTCTCACATTCCCCCTTGTGGCTTTCACAGAAACTCTGCTCCAGCACCGGAATCTCTCAGAATCTGGGACAAAACGCCACAGTTAGCGCCAATTCTGCTGGAAAATATTGAATTTGTAGATTTGCAAGGTAGAAACAAACCCCGTTCTTGAGGCATTTCCCGTTTCGAGAATGAGCCATTGGCATTGAGGAATTCCATTGATACAAAATCTCTTCCCTGAGTACAGAACAGGTTCTTTTATCGGGAAGGATGGAGAACTGGGATCATTTATGGCCAACCTAAAAATTCTGTACGCACATAGAGAGGAGCTGATTAAACTCTGCCCCAAATCTATGAAAATTTCTGCTGGGGGAATGATAAATAACCCGAATTCCCTTGAGGAGAACGGGAACTATTCCGAGTCCAGGCTCATTAAAACACCCCCTGCCATACCTATAAGCTGCAATTTCGATGTCCAGGGCCATTTTCACGTTGAGCAGGTCCTGATATTCCTTCAAGTACCGAGCCATCTCACTCTTTGTGGTTCTCAGCTCGTTCTCCAATTTGTTGATTGTATCCTGTCGGATGGAACAATATCAACAGCGTAAAATTCTGTTCTCTCAAGTCTAGCAATAATTACTGAATTGAATTTCTCCAATCCTTTTAACTTCATCTTTTTCTAGCAGGCACAGCTCCCAAAACAGCATCATTTGTCAGCCAAAAAGCATCATTTAACACCTTCCCTGGCAGGTTTTCTACACCACATTATTCCAGCCCTGTTTAAAACACAGAGCCAAATTTTCTGGTACCCAAGTGCCAAAGCATCCAGGAAATTTGGGTGTTGTTTTGTTTTGATCTTGGCCTCTACGTGCTTTTTCTAATTTTAGCTTAGGGATTTCCATTGATGATCCTTGTGGGTCCCTTCCAACTCGGAATGTTCTGATTTTATAACCCCTCTTTAACACTTCAGATAAGCAATGTCCCCATCTCTGGGATGATTTTGGTGATTGAGACCCTGATTGGGGTCTGTGTTTCCATGCCCACCTCCTGCTTTACAGCTCTGTGCCATTCTGCACTGTGATTTTAGGATGCCTTATCTGCACCACGGGCACAGCACAAACCAGGGGAGATGCCCCCAAAAACCTCTCCCTGCAAAGCTGATCCTCTCATCTGTGAAACCTGATCTGTGAGACTCTGCAGACCTCACCTCCCCTCCCCTCACCTGCAGAGCCCAGCAAACCCTGAACCCCCTCACCTGCAGGGAACCTGCAGATCTTGATCCTCCTCACATCAGGGACCCCACAAATCCTGAACCCCCTCACCTTCAGAACTTTTCAAAGCCCAACATCCCCTCACCTGCAGAGCCCAGAAAACCCCAATCCCCGTCACCTGCAGAGCCCCACAAACCCCATCATCCTCTCATCTGCAGAACCCTTCAATCCCCATCATCCCCTCACCTGCAGAGCCCTGCAAAACCTGACCTCTGCCACCTGCAGAACCCCACAAACCCCATCATTCCTCATCTGCAGAGCCCTTGAAACCCCATCATCCTCTCACCTGCAGAACCCTGCAAACCCCATCATCCTCTCACCTGCAGAACTCTGCAAACCCCATCATCCTCTCATCTGCAGAACCCTGCAAACCTCATAATTCCCCATCTGCAGAACCCCACAAACCCCGTCATCCTCTCATCTGCAGAACCCTGCAAACCTCATAATTCCCCATCTGCAGAACCCCACAAACCCCATCACTCCTCACCCGCAGAACCCTTCGACCCCCACCATCCCCTCCCCTGCGGGACCCCGACCCTCGTCCCCTGCAGGGACCCTCCCAGCGCCCACCCCCTCACCTGCAGCGCGGAGATATCCGCGCTCTGCTTCTCTTCCAGCTCCTGCAGCTGCTTCTCCAGCGCCTCGTTCATGCCGCGGGTGGCCTCGATCTCCAGCGTCTTGGCCTTGAGCAGGCGGCGGCTCTCGGACACCTCGTCCTTGGCGGCTCGCACGGCGTCCGTGTTCTTGGCGGCGCTCTCGCTGAGCACGGTGAAGCGGCTGCGGAACCACTCCTCGGCGTTCTGCATGTTGCGCGCCGCCAGCTTCTCGTACTGAGCGCGGATGTCGCGCAGCGCGGCCGACAGGTCGGGCTTGGCCGACACGTCCATCTCCACGGACAGGTGCGCGTACTGGATCTGCGCCTGCAGCTCGGCCAGCTCCTCCTCGTGCACCTTCTTGAGGAAGGCCAGCTCGTCCAGCAGGCTGTCCACTCGCTTCTCCAGCTCCGCCCGCGCCAGCGCCGCCTCGTCCGCGCCCTTGCGCACCTCGAGCAGCCGCGCCTCCGCGTCCTCGCGGCTCAGCACCTCCTCCTCGTAGCGCGCCTGGAGCCCTCGCAGCGTCTCCTCCAGGCTCTCCCGCTCGCCCTGCAGCGCCTGCTTCTCGCTCGTCGCCTCCTCCGCGGCCAAGCGCAGCTCGCGGATCTCCTGCTCGTACAGCGCTCGGAAGCGGGAGGGCTCGGCGTGCTTCTGCCGCAGCACCAGCAGCTCGGCCTCCAGCACCTTGTTCTGCTGCTCCAGCTCGTGGACGCGCTCGATGAAGCAGGCGAAGCGGTCGTTGAGGTCCTGCAGCTGCGCTCGCTCCTGGCTGCGGATGGACTTGAGGTCGTTGCTGATGGCGGCCACCTGGCTCAGGTCCAGGCTGTCCACCGAGTGCAGCAGCGAGCCCGAGGCGCTGGAGGTGGCGTAGCTGCGGCGCACGGACACGGAGGACACGGGCGCGGACAGGCTGGAGTACGCGGAGCGCGCGGAGCCGAAGCCGCCGCCGCTGCGCACCGACACATGGATGCGCGGGCTGTCCGCGTAGCGCCGCTTGTAGGACGGGAAGAACGGGTCGTAGCCGTACGAGCTCATGGCTGCGGGGCTCCGGCGGCTGCTCTGCGGCGGGCGCCGCCCGCACCCCGGTATTTATGCGCGGGGAGGGCGGGCGGAGCGGTCTCCGGGCGGGGACGGGGCGGGGCGCGGCGACATCGCTGCGGTGAGGTGGCGCCCGGAGTGGTCCAGGCACCGCCGCGGGGAGGTGGCGCCCGGAGTGGGCCAGGCATTCCCTCACTGCTGTGATGTCCTGAGCGGCACGGGCCGGACCTCGCCCCAGTGATGTCCTGACAGCTCCGGCCATCGCAGCAGTGCAGGGATGCCCGGACAGCTCCGGCCATCGCAGCAGTGCAGGGATACCCGGACAGCTCCGGCCACCAGAGCAGTGCAGGGATACCCGGACAGCTCCGGCCATCGCAGCAGTGCAGGGATACCCAAAGGGCTCCGGCCATCAGAGCAGTGCAGGGATGCTCGGACAGCTCCGGCCATCAGGGCAGTGCAGGATCCCGGACAGCTCCGGCCATCAGAGCAGTGCAGGGATGCCCGGACAGCTCTGGCCATCGCAGCAGTGCGGGGATGCCCGGACAGCTCCGGCCATCGCAGCAGTGCAGGGATGCCCGAAGGGCTCCGGCCATCAGGGCAGTGCAGGGATGCTCGGACAGCTCCGGCCATCGCTGCAGTGCAGGGATGCCCGGACAGCTCCGGCCATCGCAGCAGTGCAGGGATGCCCGGACAGCTCCGGCCATCAGGGCAGTGCAGGATCCCGGACAGCTCCGGCCATCAGAGCAGTGCAGGGATGCCCGGACAGCTCCGGGTGTGCTGTGACCGCCCCGCTCCGGAGCGGCCCCGGCTCGGCCCCGCCTCACGATCTGTCTCGGCCCTCCTTGGGCACAGCCTCGGACCCACCCGGGGTATCTGTCGGCCTCCCTTCGGGCCCAACTCTGCCCCTCTCACATCCAGTTCCCCTCAGGTCTATCTGCAACCCCCAACCCGTCCAGGCTGGGTTTAACGCCCCCCTCTGCTTCCCCTCAGCTGCCCTGGCAGAAGCTTTGGGGATGTGCTGCAAAGCCCAGGTTGTGACCAAGGTCACCTCGGTGAGGCTGGGGGACACCCAGCCCTGGCTGCAACTCAGAACCCCCAGACATGTGGAAATAGTTTATTTTTTCCTCCAGTTTGCAGTTTTCACAAGGCATGAGTGCTCTCTGAGCCCCACATCCTTTGTTACAAGTGGTCCCTAATAACCAGGTCATTATGGGATCACGGAGTCTTGGAATGGTTTGGGTTGGGAGTGACCTTGAAACCCATCCACTCCCACACCTCCCATTATCCCAGGCTGCTCCAAGCTCCATCCAGCCTGGTGTTGGACACTCCAGGGAAAGCCTGGCAGTGTTTTTTGTCCTTTCATGGCACAAAAGAAGCCGCAGACGCAGGGTGGTTCTCAGTCCTGGCAGAATGCATTGAGATTCCTTGAGATTCCCTGGAGCCAAGTCTGTCTGAGACACGGATCACAAGGACAGGACATTAATCCTTGCCTAACCCGGCTAATACAGAGATTAAATTGGACAGCTGCACTGCAGCTACCTCGGGGCCAAGTTGTTACCACTGGCTGATTAAAACAAAGCAGTATTTATGTGGTAGAGATTTATCAGAGGTGAATTAGAGATGAACTGAGCACAGACTGGATGGGAGGCTCGAAAAGACAGTGAGAATTCACCTCTCGGAGTCAGAAGGGCAAATGTATCACAAAACAAACCCTTCAAATAATAAAAGTCAGTACAGATTGGGGGGCGTTTATTAGACAGATACCACAAAAATGCTGGGGTGCTTCCCAAAGAAAGGGGAAGGAGTCAATAATGGGCATGAATTAATGTTTCTGTCAGTAATTGCAGTGGGAATTGGCTATTTCTGGCACAAATAAATGTTTGTTTAATACCAGGCATGTAGGAAAGGTAGAGCAGGGTGGGTTTCATGTATTTCATGTATTTCCCACCGTTTTCCAGTGACACAGAACATCACCTGTCTGTGTGTCAGCTTCTCCCTCAGTTCCAGGATATTTAAACACGAGGATCATCGAGCTGTGACGGCAAACGGCCTCTCAGAGGCACAGAGCTGCAGTCCCTGCTCACCTGAGCTCATTCGGGATGGAATGAACTGCACCAAGAGCTCATAAAGGCTTAAAGAGTCACTTCAACCCCAGCAGAGCTGCTGGGAGACTCGATTCTGCAAATCCACGGAGTCCTGCTGGAGATCAGAGCAGCTCCTCTCAGCAGCCAGCGCTGCAAGCCCGGCTCCTGGCTTGATTTTTATTCACAATTTGTTCTTTAGATCCGAGTCGTGGCTGCACTCGTGCATGTCACAGCAGCCATTTATTGTTCAGAGCGTGCAAAGAGAGCAGCACAGGTAAGGTTTGCTGTGCTAATCTATTTTATCTTCGGCAGAGATTGGGCTTGAAAGGGGAAGGAACGAGGAGTAGAGGCGCTGTAGAGAGGAGGATTCCCAGCAGGCTGGCCAGGGATTCAGGGAGCTGATGTTTTCTGGGATGCTCAGCTCCTGCAAACTGAAATACCTCCAGCTTCACCTTCTAGAGGAGCCTGCTTCTGGAGAGGTTCTCCTGTTCCTTCCAGTGTTAATTCACCCATCATGGCCATGCCAGGAGAAATTATCCCAAAAAAATAGGGTAGCGCTGGCACACAGCGCAAAACTTAATTATTAATAACCACATCTGCAGCCTCCAGGGTTTGTGAGGAGTTGAGGCGCTGTAGAGAGGAGGATTCCCAGCAGGTTGGCCAGGGATTCAGGGAGCTGATGTTTTCTGGGATGCTCAGCTCCTGCAAACGGAAATACCTCGTTTCACTCCAGTGGATTTCTGCTGATCTGCCCTAGAAGCAACCTGAGCGTAAGATTTAATAATTAATGCTATCATTTATTACACTGTGCATTAATAAAAGAATGCACCTCAGCTTGTAAAAACCACCGTGCTTCAGATCCCAGCAACGCAAGCTGCGTAACCGTGGGCTCTTCATGCTCCTTCTCACATTTTTGCTGAGAGGAAAAGCCTTTGCTGCGTGCCAGGAGGGTGGGGAGTGTCTGCAGAGAGCCCTGCAGTCTGGAACCTCCCTGGGACTCAGGCTGAGGATGGAGCTCTGGGAAAATAAAGCCACTCCTGAAGGCATCCTGCTCCCACAGCTTGTATTTCCAGGCACGAGGGAGCGCTGCTGGATTCCCCCCATTCCCTTTTTGTGTCCCTTTTGATCCTTTCTGCCATAATGCAGAGGATAATCCAGCCCCTGGGTGTGCTACTGCTAGAAAAATCAATACTGTGAGCAGAGGAAGGGGATGAAGCCAGCACGGAGTGGCCTGTGCTGCTTTCCTCTCTTCATTGTCCCCCTTTCCCCCTGGAGGAGCTGAAGCTGCTCCCTTACTGGTTTAACTGGGTGTGAGCGTCCCCAGGCCACCAACACTTCAGGCAGAGAGCCCCAAGCCCTTGCAAACCTCCCCTGGGTGACCCAAAGAATGTGAATTATCCTGAGGGATGATGCAGAAATGAAAAAGCAGCTCTGACCCATCCCTGGGAGTGTCCAAGGCCAGGCTGGAGCCCCCTGGGACAGTGGGAGGTGTCCCTGCCATGGCAGGGGTGGCTCTGGATGGGATTTAAAGTCACTTCCAACCCAAACCATTCCATGATTCCATTTTCCCGTCCATCTGTGGGTGCTGCAGGAACAGCCCTGAACTCTTGGAGTCTGCTGGGCACGAAGGCCTGGAGTGCCAGGACACAGGGAATGGATTCCCTCTGCCCAAGGGCAGGGATAGATGGGATTTTGGGAAAGAATTCCTCCCTGTGAGAGTGTTGAGGTGCTGGGTTGGAATTCCCAGAGGGGCTGTGGCTGCCCCTGGATCCCTGGCAGTGCCCAAGGCCAGGCTGGAGCCCCCTGGGACAGTGGGAGGTGTCAGGATTGGCACTGGATGGGATTTAAGGTCCCTCCATCCCAAACCATTCCCTTGATGGATTTTAAATTCCCAAGATCTCCGAAGAGGGGCTCCAGGAGAGCTGGAGAGGGACTGGGGACAAGGCATGGAGGGACAGGACACAGGGAATGGCTTCCCACTGCCCAAGGGCAGGGATGGACGGGATTTGGGAAGGAATTCCTCCCTGTGAGGGTGGTGAGGGGCTGGGATGGAATTCCCAGAGGAGCTGTGGCTGCCCCTGGATCCCTGGCAGTGCCCAAGGCCAGGCTGGAGCACCTGGGACAGTGGGAGGTGTCCCTGCCATGGCAGGGGGTTGGAACCAGACAATCCCTGAGGTCCCAAACCATTCCATGATTCCAAATCCCACCGGTGCCCGAGGAAAAGCAGCAGCTCCATGACAAAACATTCCCGTTCATTCCTCTCCCTCTGCTGCATCCCTGATTCACCACATCCCCAGCTGCCACTGGCATTCCCTGAAGGAAAAGCTCACACCTGAGCCCTGAGCTGGGTCTCCAAGGAATTCCCTGAACGCACCCAGTGAGCTCTGCTGGGGTTTGCCTTTTTTTTCCCCATTTTTTAATAAAAAAGTTTCCCCATCCGAAACTGCAACAGGGAAGTTTCAGGTGGAGCCTGAAGGAGCTGCTGCTTTTATTCAGGAGCAGAAAAGGAGCTGGGATTTGCCTTTTTTCCCCCTTTTTAATAAAAAATTTCC
The DNA here is from genome assembly GCA_034509425.1 of Eopsaltria australis. NCBI lineage: Eukaryota > Metazoa > Chordata > Aves > Passeriformes > Petroicidae > Eopsaltria > Eopsaltria australis. The sequence continues at coordinate 84,181 of JAVTVJ010002626.1, forward strand.
CCATCAGAAACTGCAACAGGGAAATTTCAGGTGGAGCCTGAAGGAGCTGCTGCTTTTATTCAGGAGCAGAAAAGGAGCTGTGCCTGCTTAGCTGGGGTTTGCCTTTTTTTTCCCCTTTTTTAATAAAAAAATTTCCCCATCAGAAACTGCAACAGGGAAGTTTCAGGTGGAGCCTGAAGGAGCTGAAAAGGAGCTGTGCCTGCCCAGCTGGGATTTACACAGAAATCAAGCAGGCCTGGGTAAAAAAAAAAGAAAGCAAAAACATTGCTTTTCCTCTCTTTAAAATTTATTTCTACTCCATAAAAGCCCAGCTCTGAGGGAGTGGGGATCAGGCACTCCCACTGCTAAAACCACTCAATAGCTCTGATGTGAAGCCTTGTGTTTTTGTCTGAAATCATATCAAAGCCTCTGGGTGAGCTGAATTAAAACAGGCAAAAGAAAATGCTCTGATCTATTTTAATGAATCGGAACGAAATCTCCTGTTTTAGGATTCCCTCCTCCTCCGCTCCAAACAGCCCTTTCGATACAAGGCAACGCTCACAGGGATTTCCAGCCCAGCTTTATCTGCAAGGACTGAAGTGCAGGCTCTGGGAGACTCCGAAGAAATGCAAAGAAGTGTTTAATTTCTCTCCTTTGAGCGAGTCTTTGCTTTGTTGGTGCCAGATTCAGCAGGGGCCCGGGCAGCTTTCATGATTTCATTATTATTTACACCAATTCCTGCACCCAGGAGCAGCAATTTGCTCACTTTGGGTTTGTTCTGCCCCTTGGTTACAGGAGCTGCAGGAAGCAGGCAGCCAATTCTTTCATCTGAGCTCTATCACGGGATGCTTCATTAGAAGAGTCGTTAATTAGCTTTGTTTACTTGTTGGATCTCTCCAAACCAGGATCCGAGGGCTGGTTCTTATCTCCCACAATCAATTAAAGGGATGTTCTAATTTGGGTTCCAGCAATTAAATATCGACTGGGAGGGTTTGGGGCCAAAACCTGGAATGGTTTGGGTGGGGAGGGACCTTCAAAAAACCATCTTTTTCCACCCTCCTCTGCTCCAGGCTGGCCTTGGGCACCTCCAGGGATGGAGCAGCTTCTCTGGACAAATCAAACTCCTTAAAAAAACCCTCCCAGCCCATTTGGAATGGAGATAATTAATTAATTTGCAAAGTCTCATTGCTTTAATTGAGTCTTCTCAACCCAACAGCCCCAAGGCCACACCAAGAGCTGGGTCTAAGCTGGTCCTGGCTTTAGGCTTCGCTTAAGGCCTCCTGATGATCTGAGTTGAGCTGAGCTTTGTTGTGCACCAAAAAGTTGCTCTGTCCCTGCTGCAAAGATTTAAGGGGGTCTCTAATAATAATAATAATAATAATAATAATAATAATAATAATAATTATTATTATTATTATTATTATTATTGTTGTTGTTGTTGTTGTTGTTGTTATTATTATTATTATTATTATTATTATTATTGTGGGGTTGGGTGCTGAAGGAACGTGTGCTTGACCAAGCACAGCTGGAAACAAGAGCAGAAACTCAATATTCCTCATGTTTTGGGAGTTGGATCCTCACTGGCTCTGCTGATAAGTGAAGACAAGGAGTTGCTGGGTTTGATTTTTGCAATTTTTTGGAGAGGAATATTTTTGTATATTTTATTTTGCGCAATTTTTTGAGGGAAATATTTTTTTATATTTTATTTTGTGCAGTTTTTTGAGGGGAATTTTTTTTCTATTTTATTTTACGCAGTTTTTTTGGAGGGAAATATTTTTGTCTATTTTATTTTGCGCAATTTTTTGGAGGGAAATATTTTTGCCTCTGTTTTTATTATATGTAAATTATGAAGAAACGCTATTTTATCCCTCCTAACACTCGTAAAGCAGAAGAAAAATGGCAAACCTTAAATTTAAAATCTTTTGTTACTCGGGGACAACAAAGATTTATTTGTGAGAATAACCCAAGTGATGCTCAGGACACGTCTCGATGTCGAACAAGACATTTGTCACTCCGAAACTCACCCAGGCACTGCCCAAATACCCAAATATTCCTGAATTTATTGCTCAGGGTTATTTGCTTTAAGAGCACAAAGCTGGCTCGATGCTCTGACTCTGCGGATTCGTGCAGAGCAGCGGGAGGAGTTTTGGCAGCTCCCGCACGGCCGGGAGGGAGCAGAGGCCCAGCACTTTTTTGGTGCTTTTTTTGGGGCGGTTTCCTCCAGGTGTGGGTGTGGAAGAGCCGGGGGTGAGCCAAGGGGAAGGGAGGGGTTTATTCCTCACAGAAATGGAGGTGGTGAGCGGGACAGGAGCTCAGAGGAGAGGAAAAAAACCCCAACCAAAAACCCTCCTGCGGATTTCATTTGGGCTGGGCAAGAATGTCCAAATCTGGAGCTGCCATCCCTCCCTTCTGACCCAAATCAGCCCTCAGGAGCCTGTCAGGCCCAGGGCAGCCTGCACGGAGCTGCGAGATGCTGCGGGAGGGGAAGGAGAAGGATGCAGCGAGGGTTAATCCTGGATTTGTAGGTCCCTGGGGGAAAAACTTCGGGAATTTGGGGCTCCTCCAGCGCCTCCTTCTGGGAATTCACCCCCGGGCAGCTGCGATTTGGGGGATGAAGGAGGGCAGAGAGGGAGCAGAAACTCCTCCTGGTGGGCTTTTGGAGGGGAAAACTTCCTGCAGGAGATCCGGGGAGTGAGGAGAGCTCCAGAGGCAAACCCGGAGCCGAGCTCTCTGCATCCTCAGGGAGGAACGGGACGTGGGAAAGAGGGATTTGCCCTTTTTCCAGCCGAAAAGGAGGGGAAGCTCTGCCGCAGGAGCCCTGGGCAGTGCCCTCTGCTGTGTCCCTGCACTCAGGGATTTGGGGATGCTCTGGGGAGGAGGGAGAAGGGTTCGTGTGAGCCCGGCTGTCGGGAGGAGCTCAGGGAGAACATTTATTCCATCTGCCCGCTCCCTCCTGGCGCTGCTGCTGCTGCTGCTGCTGCTGCAGGTCCAGCTCCTGGCAGAAGTTCAACGCTGCACCAGCGTGAAAAGGAGAGGAGGGAGGGAGGGAGAGAGGAGGAGAGTCCCGCAGAAAGGAGGAGCTCCCGTTCCTGTTCCAGAGCTGCTGCAAGCCAGGGAAGGGCTGCAAAGAGCCCCTTTCCCTTCTCCATCAGCAATTCCTGCCGTGCCCCGGCTTCCAGAGGGTTAAACGGGCTTTTAGCATCCCCTGGCCTCACCTCCAGAGCTGCGGTTTGTGTTTTCTACCACGTAAAACTCGCCCCAAGCAGCCAAAAATGCTGCAGGGAGAGGATTGGGATGTCCGTGGGAGAAGAGCAGTTTTCTCCCCAGGGAAGGTGGTTTGGTTTTTAGTGAGAGATGAGGCCAGGTTAAATCAGGAGAGGGGAGAAGAAAAGTCCATTTACAGCCCAAATCACCAGCCCTCAGGAGGAAGGTGTTAAATGAAGAATAGAGAGGAAGGGTGGGAACAGATGGGGATCAAGAGTGGGTTTTGTAGCAGCCTTGGGGCTCTTCTCGCTCATTGCTGACACCTTTCCCAAGCACCAACACACGGCAGAGCCCGAGGACACCGAGTCCAGGCTGCAGGAACTGGGCCCAGTCCTGCACTGGGAGTGGGAAGAGCCCAGTTTACCACTGTGGGATCAGGTTCCCCACCATGGGATCAAGATCCCCACTATGGGATTGAGATCCCCACTGTGTGATTGAGTTCCTCACCACGGGATCAGGTTCCCCACTGTGGGATTGAGTTCCCCATTGTGGGATCGAGTTCCGCACCATGGGATCGAGTTCCCCACCATGGGATCGAGTTTCCCATTGTGGGATCGAGTTCCCCACCATGGGATAAAGTTCCCCACTGTGGGATCGAGTTCCTCACTGTGGGATTGAGTTCCCCATTGTAGGATCGAGATCCCCACTGTGGGGTCAAGTTCCCCACTATGGGATTGAGATCCCCACTGTGGGATCCAGTTCCCCACTGTGGGATGGAGATCCCCACTATGGGATCGACTTCCCCACTGTGGGATCGAGATCCCCACCGTGGGATCGAGATCCCCATTGTGGGATCGAGTTCCCCATTGTGGGATTGAGTTCCCAACTATAGGATCGAGATCCCCGCTGTGGAATTAAGTTCCCCACTATGGGATCAAGTTCCCCACCATGGGATCAAGTTCACAATGTGGGATCAAGTTCCCCACCTGCCCTCACACCCCTCACAAAACAAACCCAGAACTCTATTTTTAAAATCCCGATTTCCTTTGTTCAGAACTTTCATGCATAATATTAAAAAGAAAAAAACACCCAAGCCTAACTTTTGCTTCAGAATCTCTTTTGCCTTCCCATATTTTATTTGGAAACGCAATAAACGGTGACCATTATTGCACAGTTGTGTCCTGTTTCCCTATGACAAAAGTTTTTAATTAAAAACGATAATGCACATTTTTTTCCAGAGCTCTTGTAGATTTATGCAGCGAACTGAAGTTTCTATATTAACTTTTTAATCCTCCTTCTGTAGTGTTTAACCCCATGTAGGGTTTCGAAGGCTCCGTGAGCACCTTCCCGTGTTCTGCTGCAGGAGAGCAGCCTCAGCTCGGTGGGGATGGGAATTTGTCCCATTTTCCCCCTTTTTCTTCTCCCATGACAATTATTAACCCAATTTCACAATTCCGTGAGGATTCGCAGGGGTGCAGGACCAGAGGGATCAGCTGCTCTGCATGAGTGGGAGGTGGAATGGCAGAGGGGGAGGGAGCAGCGATTCCTGCGGATCCCGGGGAGCGTGGGGGTCTCCCTGGATTGCCGGGAACATCCCGGCCCTGCCGATGCTCTCCCTGCAGGGAGCTGGGAACATCCCGGCCCTGCCGATGCTTTTCTGGAGCCTGACCCCGGGAAGGGGCTCAGAGCTTCCCTGGGGTTGTTAGGAGTGGCTTTGGAAGGAGCTGGTTTTGGAACAGGGAGATTTTGGAGCTGGGAGATTTTTGGAGCAGGGAGATTTTGGAGCTGGGAGATTTTGGAGCTGGGAGATTTTGGAGCTGGGAGATTTTGGGGCAGGGAGATTTTGGAGCTGGAAGATTTTGGGAAGGGAGATTTTGGAGCTGGGAGATTTTGGAGCTGGGAGATTTTGGAGCAGGGAGATTTTGGAGCAGGGAGATTTTGGAGCAGGGAGATTTTGGAGCTGGGAGATTTTTGGAGCACAGAGATTTTGGATCTGGGAGATTTTGGGGCAGGGAGATTTTGGGGCAGGGAGATTTTGGGGCAGGGAGATTTTGGGGCAGGGAGATTTTGGAGCAGGGAGATTTTGGAGCAGGGAGATTTTGGAGCTGGGAGATTTTGGAGCACGGAGATTTTGGAGCACGGAGATTTCGGAGCAGGGAGATTTTGGGGCAGGGCCGGAGCAGCTGCCACGGGCGGGGGTCTGGCGTGGCCGCGGGGTCTGTCCCGCAGGGATCGCCGCTGGAGAAGGGCAGGAGCGGTGCCCCGGCCCGGTTTTGCCGCAGGAGGAGGATGCTGAGGAGGATGAGGATGAGGATGCTGAGGAGGAGGAGGAGGATGCTGAGGATGCTGAGGATGCTGAGGATGCTGAGGATGCTGAGGATGCTGAGTCACTCCCGCAGCTCCTCCGCCCGAGCCTCTCCCGCAGCGATAACGATGGAGACAGCTCATTCTTCTCCCACAACCTGACTTTTGTTCCTCTTTCCTCCCTTCCTCTCCCGCTCCCCCTCCCTCTCCCGGTCCCAATCATTGCTTTTAAATAAAGATCTACGGCTGCAGCTGCCACGAGGAGCGGCTGAATCCTCTCTCTCTCTCTCTCTGGAAATGGATGCGGCCGCTCCTCTGGAGAGCAGCGATCATCTGTGATGCACGCAGAGAGTGCTGCAGCGATTTTCTTCTTTAAAGGAGCCCTCCCGGGCACTGAATGAGTCAGCAGCGATTCTCCATCGCTGGCATTTCTTGGAAGAAGGGCTGGGCTGGGGGAAACTTGGGGGTTTTTTTGGTTTCTTGCGGGAATTGGCAGCAATATAAAGCTCTCTGCTGCTGCTCTGCGCTGCCCGCTGCACAAGCTGCTCCTTCAACCTCTTTCTCCTCCGGGATTCCTGCAGAAGAGCTCAGGGAAACTCTCAGAAATGGCCAAATGTGCAGCTTTGGGGGAAAATGGGAAGGGGAAAAGGCAGCGAGGCCGGGCTGGGTGGGGCAGCCTGGTCAGGGGAAGGGTCCTGCGCATTCAGGGGCTGCAATGAGTTGGGATTTAAGGTCCCCTCCAACCCAAACCAGGCCGGGATTCTGCGAATCATTCATTGCTTCCAGCTCTGTTTTTAATGTATTAAAAAATGTATTAAAATCCTACTTTCACTTGTTCAGAACTCTTATGTATAATATTAAAAAGAAAAAAAAAAAACACAACACCCAAGCCTAACTTTTGCTCTAAAATCTCTTTTTCCTTCCCATATTTTATTTCCTAAAGCAACAACGGTGGAGCATTATTGCACTGCTGTGTCTTGTTCCCCCATGACAAAGTTTTTAATTGAGTGATAATGCACATTTTTTTTTTCCCCAGAGCTCTTGTAGATTTATACAGGAAACTGAAGTTTCTATATTAACTTTTTAATCCTCTTTCTGTAGTGTTTAACCCCATGTAGGGTTTAGAAAATTCTGCCTGTAACACTTTCAGTTTTTATGGGTATTTTTTTTCATGATGATCACACTTTCCCAAGATATAAATACTATATATAGCATTAATATATTAATATATTAATATATTAATAAGTAACAATACATAATATTAATACATTTTATACAACAATTTTATTTTAATAATATAATATCAATATAATATTAATATATATTAATATATAAATAATTGTAAAACGCATAGAATGGTGAAATAGATGCAAAAAGAAACATTTTCTCATTTGACAAACCATTAAAATCCAGTTTCTCCTCCATTTCAGGACCAGCCAAGGCCAGCTCTGGGTAGTGCCACAATAAATCTGCCTCATTCAGAATTCCTGGCCTGAAATCCCTCTCTAAAAATGAGGATAACCACAGGAGCAGCAGGGCTGCACGTGAAGAATCCTGATCCCTGCTCTTGGCATTTGTAACTCTTTCACTTTGGTTTTTATTTCAGTTTGGTGGCCACAAACCCAAACCTCACCCAGCCCAACTCCTGACTCCTTTGGGAGCACAAATTCCAGAATTTCCCACAAGGGCTGAACTTGAAAATTTGTTCCTGAGCTCTGAAATTCTTTTCCCGAGCTGCTGGTGAGGTGCAGGAAAAACCTTTTCCTTTTTTTCCTTGAAATCTGCACACGTGGCTGATTCTAGATCCATGTTTGACTCAGCTGCTGGGCTGGGGAGATGCAGGAAAAACCTTTTTATTTTATCCTTGGAATCTGCACACATGGCTGATTCTCCCTCTTTTAGATCCATGTTTAACTCAGTTGCTGGGCTGGGGAGATGCAGGAAAAACCTTTTCCTTTTTTTCCTGGGAATCTGCACACGTGGGTGATTCTCCCTCTTTTAGACCCATGTTTGACTCAGCTGTTGGGTTGGGGAGTGCAGAAAAAACCTTTTTTATTTTATCTTTGGAATCTGCACACGTGGCTGATTCTCCCTCTTTTAGATCCATGCTTGACTCAGCTGCTGGGCTAGGGAGATGCAGGAAAAACCTTTTCATTTCATCCTTGGAATCTGCACACGTGGCTGATTCTCCCTCTTTTAGACCCGTGTTTGCCTCAGCTGCTGGGCTGAGGGATGCAGGAAAAACCTTTTTATTTTATCCTTGGAATCTGCACCCATGGGTGATTCTAGGTCCATGCTTGACTCAGTTACTGGGCTGGGGAGTGCAGAAAAAACCTTTTTATTTTATCTTTGGAATCTGCACATGTGGCTGATTCTCCATCTTTTTGATCCATGTTTGCCTCAGCTGCTGGGCTGAGGGGTGCAGGGGTGGAGGGTGAATATTGGAGCTGCAGAGAGGGCTTGGAATTAGGAAATCCCTTTTCTCCAGCCCTGTAATTCCCATCGTTTAATTCGAGTAATTCCCATCTGGAGTCGTTTCTCCAGACAGAATTGTCCGTGTGACACCAGGCACAGGAGGATTTCAGCCCGAGGGGGGCTGATCAAATCCCCCAGGAGCGTGTGTGGGATGGTGCAGGAATTGTCTCCATGTCTCTGCCTTCCTCCCACACTCCTCATCAAAGCCTCCAGGGCTCCTTTGGAACATTTGGAGCTGATCCCTTGGAGCTTTCTCCGGGAGCAGCTCATTCCTCACATACTCAAAAGGAGCACTCAACCCCAGGCTCCTGAAATTAAAAGGGCTCATCAAAGAAACAGAATTAAAGGATGGAGGGAAGTCAAGAGGAGAGGAAGCATCAAGGTTTTTCCCAGTGATTTAATTTCAGTGGGTGTTTCTATAAATGATAATAACAGAGGAGAACATTCTCTTGTTCTGGAGCTTTTCAAGATGCATCACAGCTATGAATCAGCTCCAAGGCAGATTTGGGCTGTAAATATCGAGTTCAGATAATTTCAGTGGGCCTGGCAGTGCTCTCTGAGGATGCTCCTGTAGCATTTGCTCGTTAAAATCACCCCTGGCTCCTCAGGAGCTGCTCCTAAATACAACCCCCTCAAAAACGAACCCCAAACGGGGACGTTTCTCTCAGTGCTTCAGATTTGGGCTGTAAATATCGAGTTCAGATCATTTCAGTGGCCCTGGCAGTGCTCTCTGAGGATGCTCCTGTTGCATTTGCTCATTAAAATCACCCCTGGCTCCTCAGGAGCTGCTCCTAAATTTGACCCCTGCAAAAACGAACCCCAAATGGGAACGTTACTCTCAGTGCTTTATGCTAATGCTTCCATATCGATCCTGCTGCAGAATCTGAGCTTTCCAAAGGGAAATGCTGAGCGTGTCCTGCCCGTGCCAGCCTTTGGGGCGAGCAGAGTGACAGCTCCTCCTTCCCCCAGGGTGACAGCTCCTCCTTCCCCCGGAGTGACAGCTCCTCCTTCCCCCAGAGTGCCAGCTCCTCCTTCCCCTAGAGTGCCAGCTCCTCCTTCCCCCAGGGTGACAGCTCCTCCTTCCCCTAGAGTGACAGCTCCTCCTTCCCCCAGAGTGACAGCTCCTCCTTCCCCCAGAGTGACAGCTCCTCCTTCCCCTAGAGTGCCAGCTCCTCCTTCCCCCAGAGTGCCAGCTCCTCCTTCCCCCAGGGTGACAGCTCCTCCTTCACCCAGGGTGACAGCTCCTCCTTCCCCCAGAGTGACAGCTCCTCCTTCCCCCAGAGTGACAGCTCCTCTTTCCCCCAGAGTGACAGCTCCTGCTTCCCCCAGAGTGCCAGCTCCTCCTTCCCCCAGGGTGACAGCTCCTCCTTCCCCCAGCCCGTTACAGGAGGAATTCACACTGCAAGGCACAAAATTGGCGTTCCCTGGGATAATTGGGATGCAAATCCAACATCTGAGCCCTTGCTCCTGGGGCTGGGGGTAAAATCCTGCCCTGGATGGGCCGGGCTGGGCTGGGCAGCTGCAGACGGGTCCCAGTTAAACCCCTGAGCATTCCCAGTGCCCCCAGTGGAGCTGGAACAGGCCCTGCTTATTCCAGCCTTTATCAGCCCAATTTAGGAAAAGCTTCCCATTCTCTTGGGGTGTTTTGTGGTGCAGGGTATAAATGGTGAGTTTATTAATGAGTTTATTGATTAATTACTGCGCCGGGAAGGAGGGAGCGTGGATTGAAATAATAATAAATAAATAAGCTGTGCAATAATAAAAATAATTTAAAAAAATAGAAATAAATAAATAAAATTAGAAATAAAATAGAAATAATAAAATAAAACTAATATTATAATAATATATAAATAAATAATAATAAATAAATAAGCGATGTAATAATATAAATAATAAATAAAATAGATAATTTTAAAAGAAAAATAGAAAATAAATAAATAAAACGAATATTATAATAATATAATAAAATAAATAATAAATAAATAAGCAATGTATAATATAAATAATAAAATAAATATAGAAATAAATAAATAAAAATGGAAATAAAATAGAAATAATAAAATAAATAAAACTAATATTATAATAATATATAAATAAATAATAATAAAATAAGCTATGTAATAACATAAATAATAAAATAAAATAGAAATAAATGACTAAAAATAGAAATAAAATAGAAATAAGAAAATCAATAAAACCAATATTATAATAATATACAGAAGGCTTTCCTATTTCATCTTCCCCAACACCAATAAAAAAACGAGAGAGGACAAAAACCTGCCCAGGTTTGTGATTTCCCTGGGTCTGGTGCAAGGCAGGGCTGGGTCTCCTGCACTCCCCAAAACCTGCACCACTTCGTGCTGCACCTGCAGCAATAAAATCATAAATGACTGCTGGAGAGCCCGGAGATGCCACCCCACGTGCAGCTGCTGCAGCGTTTTTAATTCAATTTATTAAAGGATATGGACATCAGCTCTATTAAATCATCCGCCCAGGAGGAGTGGGGGGATGGAGGCACCATTAGCAAATGCCTTGTGCTGACCTCAGGTGGAAGGAGGTGAATTATGGGCAAAGGCACATCCCCCGTTTGTGGTCACCCAGGAGGGAGAGGCTTAGAAGGAGCTTTTCAAAATTAAAAAAGAAAAAAAATCAAATTTTCAATTTTCAAAAAGGAATTAAAAAAAAAATAAATAAATTCAGCAAATCCTTTATTCCTGGGTGCCACGGGGTGGGGTCTGGGAGATGCGAGATGGGATGGAGATTCCTGATTAGAGCCCCAAAAAATGGCTGAGCTGGGTTTGGGCTCACCCTGAATTTAACGAGGCTGATCCACCCAGCAGGAATTGGGGGAGGGATGGGAAGGAGCAGAATCGTTGGATTTTGGGGGGTGTCAGGGCAGAGTTTGGGATTGGAAGGAGCAGGATTGTTGGATTTTGGGGGGTGTCAGGGCAGAGTTTGGGATTGGAAGGAGCAGAACTGTTGGATTTTGGGGGGTGTCAGGGCAGATTGGAAGGAGCAGAATTGTTGGATTTTGGGGGGTGTCAGGGCAGAGTTTGGGATTGGAAGGAGCAGAATTGTTGGATTTTGGGGGGTGTCGGAGCAGAGTTTGGGATTGGAAGGAGCAGAACTGTTGGATTTTGGGGGGTGTCAGGGCAGAGTTTGGGATTGGAAGGAGCAGAACTGTTGGATTTTGGGGGGTGTCGGGGCAGAGTTTGGGATTGGAAGGAGCAGAATTGTTGGATTTTGGGGGGTGTCAGGGCAGAGTTTGGGATTGGAAGGAGCAGAATTGTTGGATTTTGGGGGGTGTCAGGGCAGAGTTTGGGATTGGAAGGAGCAGGATTGTTGGATTTTGGGGGGTGTCAGGGCAGAGTTTGGGATTGGAAGGAGCAGAACTGTTGGATTTTGGGGGGTGTTAAGGCAGAATTTGGCTGCTGTCCCCGGGAGGGGCAGAGCCCCCAGCCCTGCCAGGTTCCTGTCACTGTCCTGGGGATGGAGGCACCCTCAGAGCTCTGCAGTGACCTGGAAAAAACCCATCAGCCCCAAAAGCTGGAATGAAAAACAGATTTATTGAGATTTTTAAAGACAATTCAGATTTTTTCTTTTTACCAGCACACCCATGTCCCAGCTATTTGATGATACAACCACATTTATTGAGATTTTATAGATAATTCAGATTTTTTTTACCAGCAGACCCATATTCCAGTTATTTGATGATCCCTTTTCCTCCAAATGCTTTTTATTGGAGCGTTCCAGGCCTGTTCACACCCCTGACCTTGCTGTGCTTTCCGGAGCTCTTGTGTAGCTCCCATTGCATTTTCCTGAACCCAGAGGATCAATAATGCATGGAATCGAGCAGGAAGCTGGCTGGAAGATCTATTTGGAAGAATTTTTTTTTAGAAGAATTTTTTGGGAAGAATTTTGGAAGATTTTTTTGAAAGAATTGTTTTGGAAGAATTTTTTTGGAAGATTTTTTTGGAAGAATTTTTTTGGAAGAATTTTTTTGGAAGAATTTTTTTGGAAGAATTTTTTTGGAAGAAGTTTTTGGAAGATTTTTTTGAAATAATTTTTTGGAAGATTTTTTTGAAAGAATTTTTTTGGAAGAATTTTTTTGGAAGATTTTTTTGGAAGAATTTTTTTGGAAGAATTTTGGAAGATTTTTTTGGAAGAATTTTGGAAGATTTTTTGGAATAATTTTTTGGAAGAATTTTTTTGAAATAATTTTTTGGAAAAATTTTTTTGGAATAATTTTTTTGAAATAATTTTTTTGGAATAATTTTTTTGAAATAATTTTTTTGGAATAATTTTTTCGGAAGAATCTTCTTATTTTTTTTTAAGAATTGCCTGCAGCCCAGTCATTTCCAGCCTCATTTGAGGTTCCCTTTCACTCCTGAAGCCACTCCCAGAGCACAGGAGCTGTTTGGGGTCACATCATTGCTGCCCACGTCCCTGCCTTGTTCCATTGATGGAGTGAGCAGCAGGCCCCAATCAATCAATCAATCAATCAATCAATGAATCAATCGGATCAGGCCCTGCAGCTGATCCATACAGGTTTAAAAGCCTGCAGATCACATCACAAGGGCTCAGCAGGCTGGGATTGGGCACAGAACTGGGATTAAAGATGAGCCAGGCTCTCCTGTGCCCCCACCCTGTTCCCTTTGGTTTAAAGCCCTTTTTGTTGTGCACAACCAGAATTTTTCCCTGGGATTTTTTTTTGTCCTTCTGTTCCCATTCCTTGCACAAAGCAAAAGGGATTTCCCATGGGAAAAGCTGCTCCAGCCCTGCCTTCCCTGATCCATATCAGCCTGAAAATCCACTGGGAAAGCAATTAACTCCCTTT
>JAVTVJ010002629.1:0-17278 GCA_034509425.1 Eopsaltria australis
GGGGCCCTACCAGCAAGAGAAGCAGGAGATGCTCCTCTCTACACAGCAGCAGGCCAAAAAGAGGAAGAGCTTCAGAGGGTCTCTGCTTATATATGTTTTTTTTTCCCGAAGGCAGATCAACTTTTTATTTGGTTCACCTACATATCAATCCTTAAAACAACCTGATTATTGGCTCTCTCTCCCAGGAAGGAAGTTACATTCCTTCCTGCAGCATCGGTCACTTCCTAGATTTTGACCCCTCCAGCCTAACCCAGGACACATGTTGACTCCCATAGGAAACACAGTTTTCATGGTTATTAGCTTTCTAGTAAGCAATCTTCTCTTTGAAGGGAGGCATTTGCTTTCCTAGACTCCTTCCCATTTCAATAGCTTTCCCAGGGCCACTACTAATGGACATATGATGGTCATTGAGGTGTTCTTTTTGAGAGTGTTTCTATTACAGTGACAATGACATCCCCTTATTTCATCATCAGCAACACAAGTCTTCTACTGTTTCCTGGGGCGAGGAAAAAGAAAATCTTATACATAAAAGTCTCAGTCTACTGCTTACAACTTAGTACATTACATTCCCTTTTTCTCACCTTTTTTAGACCATTATTCATATATTACAGGGTATATTACAGCTAACTCTATGAACATGTTTTTACAAAAGAACTTTCAGCAGTGAAGCACTCCTTATCTCTTCCTTCTTTGAAAAATAAGCTTAGTTATAGCCATTAACTTAAAGTCTCTATGTTGTACCTTTCGTAAGTGCCTTCATTCTTGTGCTCTTTCTGTGTGGGAGGGAGAAATGAATGCCCTCAAAGTCGCATTTTAATATTAGAAAAGGAACAGTTAATTTGTCTTTCTGCTGGGAAATAGTCACGTGGCTTTCGCCTGCGTGGTTTAAATTTTATAAGTTCGTGCTTGAAGTAGAAGAAAAGATCCCGTCTGCGCTGCCCCTCCATCTAAGCTGTGTTTTAGTCGTGGGATCCCGGCGGGACTGCACCCGTGCTGCAAGAAGTTGATCTAGGCTTCTTTTCTGCGCCGGGCCACCTGGGGCCGTCCGAGCTCCGCAGGAGGAGTCCAGTTTGAGCTCTCTTTCTCTCCACCTGGGGCCGCCCGGCCGGAGCCCGGTCCGAGCTCCTCTCTCTCTCTCTCTCTCGTGCAGAGTTCACTGAGGAGCTACTCGAGCAGGGTGCCCCCGAGGTCCAAGGGGCCCAACCTCAAAACCGCTTCCTGCCGGGCCGTGCCGTGGAGAGAGGACCGGCCTGGCCCAGGCTAGGCGAACGGAGTCGGCAAAGTTCCTTGGCCAGGGGCAGCAGAATGAGGTGGCTTGGGTTCTCTCTCTCCCCTCCCCCTCCCCGCGCCATGCAGGTTGGCAGCCCCAAGCCACGTGGCCTGGGGTGACCTTACCCAGCTCCGGCGCGGAGAGGGAGAGCGACTTCTTTCCTCAGCGAACCGGAAGCCTCAAAGAGGGCTTCTTCAGGTGCTTTCCTGGTTTTATGAGTTTTTTAGGTAGGCGGAGTTTATGCTGGCTACCTCATTTCCGACTCCACCTCCTCTTTCTACACCGGGAATTTTTAACAGCAATTACCCCATGATAAGTGGCAAAGTGATTAATTTTCCAAGTGACATCATATATTGAACACTTTAAATTGGAGCACTGGAGGTGTAATTAGATTAAGGTATAATTCCAGCTGCAGGGGAGACACTTAAAACATGCAGTGTAATCTGCCTTCTTGGCAGAGAATTTCCTCCTAAACCTGAAGATCCTTTCAGGTGTCACTTGGGTGCAAAACTGTTTTGTCACAAGAGGAAGGACCTTGATGGAGAGGGGTGCAGTAGTTGAGCAGAGCTGGCTCCTCAGGCACGAGGTGAAGGAAGGTCTCATGACCCAAAGTGGTGCAGTGGATGTCTCTGAGCAGATGGACAGTGGATGCTTCCTCTGCATGTCTCTTTTCTTCCTAGGAAACCTGTGCAATGCACTTTTTAAGTCTGCTGTTCCAGAAGAGCAACTAAACACATGCTGAACTTTGATCCTGTGAGTGTTGGTGTTAATAAGTTACAAACTGACCTGAATGCTTTGCATGAGCCAAAGGCAGCCTGGAAGAAGTTCTCTGCTTTTCAGTAAGAGGCACCTTGTTACACCTCATCCCATTCCCATCAGCTTCATTAACTCAGGCAGCCCCTCCAAGCTTGGATTTCAAAATAGCTCTTGTATTAGTTCAGCTCTGGGCTGATGCAGCCACTTCTCCAGATGCTGAAATGCCACTCTGCAGGAACACCAGCTTGGTGCCTGGAGAAACAGGGAGGGGTCATGGAAGAGGCATGGAGAGAGGCCAGGAGCTCTGCCACCAACCTGCTACCCAGCAGGTCTTTCCCCTTCCTTTCCCAGGTCTTTCCCCCAGTCTTTCCCCTTTCTCTGACGTTTTGAAGATGAAGGCCTTTTGCTTCTCTCTGTCTTTTTGCTTTATCTGCTCTCACAGTCTTCTCTTATTTGGTGGCTTTGGGAACAACTGCCTTGCTTCTGCAACTTAGATGTTGCTGAGAATCTCTTCTCCATTGAACTCAGTATGATTCCTGCTTATGAAGCACAAATATACTTTACAAGAGCTGCCGAGGCTTCACTGTGAAGCAGGAAAAGTCAAAGAAGGAAGTGATTCTGTTTAGATTTCTACCTTTTTTTTTTAAAGTAGGAGTTTTACAGTTTTCTTTAGGAAAAATGTATTCCCGAACAAAGTTTGTCTGGAGACCTCCTTGTTGGTGGCCATAGAAGTTTTTTGCAAGAATTTATTTAAAATTTATTTAAAATATACCAAATATAATGAAAAAAAATAGGAAGAAAAACTGCACTTTGGGTAGAGCCTTCCTCTTTAATGGCACTCCTTAGTACCAGAAAATACCAGAAACTTTTTTCCCAGAACAAGACTGAGAAATGGGCTTTTTAGTTGTACGTTGCCTCCTCACCAACCCTGTCCCTTGTGGACACCCTCAGGTTCCATCAGCAGCACCCCTACAGTAAGGGTCCTGGTGCTTGTTCCTGGACCCTGTTGTTCTCTGTGCCAGAGCTCCCAGCACTGCTGTCCCAGCAGCAGAGCAGGAGTGCGCTGGGGCTCCTTTGTGCTCCTAGGTGCCGTCCCCCAGGAACAAGCTTTTCCCTTACACTTGGGCCTTTTCTCTCTTTATTTGCTTATGTTCCATTAGCCATATTGTTCGAATGGCACCCAGATCATTGCAGGTATTTCTGTGCATGGCTAAGATTGGTTGTGTGAGCAGTGCCGGTGGAGAGGAGCAAGACAGCTGAGGGTGGCCAGGGCAGAGACTGCACAAGCCTTAGTGGTTCCAGATGAGCCATACCTCTCTGGGGCTCTCTCGCTAGAGCTGATCCATGTGCTACAGCTGCCATGGGACCAGGGAGCACTGTCATCCTTTGGGCAGTGGTATGGGCATTGTGGGTACACCTGGCTCCCTGCACCGGAGAGACCTGGCTTTCCCCTTCTCTCTGCCTGGTCATTCCAATGCCAATGTGTAGTGGCAGTGGGAGGAGAGCTACCAGCATGCTACAGCTGGAGACTGACCCCTTGGGAGCGCTTGGCAATTATAGCTCTGCCCCGAGACAGGGCAATCTGAATCCTGCCACCAGCCCTGCAGGACTCGGGGGGTTGCAATGCTGCAGCCACAGACGTGGCTCGCACAGGGCATGCCACAGCTACTGCTTGACAAAGCAGTGGAGGTTTGGCAGAGGTGTCTGTGCTGCTCCTAAGGCTGGGAGGGATACAGGTTGCGTGATGGGTGCTCAGTGCATCCCAAAGTCCGTGCTCCCAGATCTGCTCCCTCACTGCCCCCTCTAGCCAGCAGCACCAGCCCTTGATCAGCGGTAGGGGCTAGGGCAGCCCTCACACTCCCTTCTGCAGGACCTGGTGACCATTCCCCACCTCCCAAAGGCATCACAGGGTCAGTCTCTGGAGGGAGAACAAGGTGTTCAGGAAGGGGCTGCCGAGTGCCCCGTGTGCGTGGAGAAACAACTGTGCCCCGTCCATCTGCCTGCACTGCTCTGCACCCCTGCTCCCTACCTGCCCTGTGGGGCAGCAGCAGCATGGGCCCGTGTGCCAGACGGGCACGTAAGGCAAGGCCAGGGCAGGAGGCTTTCCACACTCGAGGGCTCCCTTCAACAAAGCCGTGTCTGTCCTGCTCCCACCATTCCTGCCTGTGCGGTTGGGGACCAGGGGGCTGGCGGAGCACAAAGGACCCCAGGCAATAGGGGAACGGGAGCATTCCTCACACCCATGGCGGCAGGCACACGGGCTTTGTCTGCAGCCGCTGCCTCCCTCGGTGGCGGGGGCAGGCGCTGCCGTCCGTCCTCGCCGCTCCTTTGTTCCTTCGCTGCTGCCAGGGTGAGACAGGCAGGTGAGCGCCGCACCAGGCAGGGGGCTGGCGACGTGCGGCGGCGGGCGCATATTAATGGATTTCTCCCGCCTGTCGCTGGGTGTTTGACTTGATTCATGAGGCTCCTTCGTCGGACGCGGCCGGCAGGGAGAGCTAGCAGGGAGACAGCTATTGTCTGCTAGGCCTGCGGCCCTGCCGGTGCTGCTCCGGCGGCTGCCACAGCCCCTAAAGCGCTTCGCAACTTTGCCCCGCTGTCCTTCCCGCCCGGAGTGTCCGTCTGTCTGGGCCGGTGCGCGGTGGGACTGGCTGGTACCCGCACCCCACGCGTGTCCCTGCGGCGTGGAGCTGAGCTGCGGAGAAGGCAGGTGGGCAGCAGGCAGCTCCCCAAACACCTCGGAGTGCAAGAGCATCACACTCCAGTCACGGTGGGCTGTGTCCAGGCAGGGCTGCATCCAAGGAGGGCTTGTGCAACTAAAAACACTTCCATCCAGTGCCTTAGTGACACCAGGAAAATGCTTTTGGTGGCTCTTTTTTTTTTTTTTTTTTAATGGCTGCTCTAGATGTCACACTGCATTTTATGATTTGCTATAATTTTTAAACAAAGCAAATAGGCAGCTGGAGGACAGGTATTAACCAGGCAGCAGTCAGCCTGTCTTGAAAAGGCTGATTCAGGTACAGCATCTGATAATGCTCATGTGGGAAGGGTGTGGATGATAATCGCAGGGAAGAAAACAAACTGGACAGAGTGCACTCCATCATGCTGACAAAGACCTGAATTGTACATGCTGGGGTGCAAATAGGATTGTTTGCATATTCAGCTGACTCGCTCTTCCCTTTTCCCCATCCCTGAACACAGGTGATGCCTGAGCTCCTTGGGGAGCTGTTTGAGTTGGGGGGACAAATGTGTATGGGGGAGGGGGGTAAAGGAGCATGTGGAGGAGGAATGAGAGCAGAGAGGATGCTGATTTCAGGGGCTACAGTAGAAAGGGCCTATCTGGTGGGGGAAACGCTCCGGGGATAGGGTTTATCAGACTGAATATAGGAAGCTACAGATAAGCTTGTCTGTCAGGCTTCCTTTTATATCCCTGACATGCAGTTTATCCCACTCTGAACTAGACATTTGGTCTCCAGAGCAAAATAAAGGTCCAAGATCTGATTCCTTTTTTTCTCCTTTATTTCTTCTTCTCAGCTGTCAAGGAATAAAGCTGAACTGAGGGGAAAAGGAGCATTTATTCCCCAGTGGGTAAAGAGACAAAGGCTGAAATGAAGGATTTTCTCCAATGATAGCACTTCCTGAGCAGCAAACACCACCTCTGAGTTTCCAGTAAATCTATTGGGAGTACAAAGCAAACCAATCAAGAAGTCAAGGTGTATTTACTGTCCTATTAACCTGGTGCCCCATTCCCTCTCTGGCACACGCTGGCAGCACACAAAGGTGCATCCCAATGCTGTGTGCTGGGGAGGGAGCATGGCTGGGAGCCCAGCTGGGGCAAGCTGACCAAATGGCTCCCGACTCCTGCTCTCCGGCCATCACAGCACAGAAAGGGAGTGCTGGAGGTGAGCCTGTTTTGGGAACAGCGATGCTTAGGGGCTGTGCCAGTCCTTTCTGCTCTCAACGAGGCAGAAATTTAATTGTAAAGAGGAACTCACACACACTTATATGCAGCTGAAGCCAAAGCAGCTTATGTTAGAGATCGCCTAAACTTGACTGCTGTCAAATACTGGCTGCAAGTGAGATGGGTTTCCTGAATGCCATATTTTACCTGGTGACACATCTAGAACTTTTGGAAAGAGCTTTTTGAAATAAGCTTGTCTTCAAGTTTTTTGCAGGTGTATTTTTTTCTTTTTCTTTTTTTTTCTTCTTATAAAGAGAATTGGGCAATCACAGAATCGTGATGAAAGTTGCCTCATTCTCTTGCTTCATAGCCCATGTCCATCCTGAAGAATAAAGGAAATGCTGATAAATTGAGTATATTCCCCATCTAATGTTCCTCTTTGCTGTCCTCAGAGCATGTCCTGCCCCTAGTTGCTCTGTTGTCTCTGCTTATAACACTCTGTACATAAAACACAACTGAGTGCTTTTCGCTCTGATTAAAATCATGCTGTGCAATAGGAAGTACAAATTAGCCCTGGCCTTTGGGCTCCTGACAAGTTTCCAGCACCACTTTCAACACCACAGAGATTGTGTAACTCCATCTATGTGTGCTCTATGTGGTGATGACTCCCCTTCCGTCATGAGCTGGGCTGGCTGCCACTCATCCAGGTTCAGCTGTTCATACTTCAAGCAGCTTTTAGAACTGAAGGAGGAGGAGATGTTGTCAGCAGGTGGATGAAATGCAGAAACCAGCTTTTCCTTGCAAGGGGACTATGTGGGAAGGGTTAAAAGGAGGAGGATTTCCTAGGTAATTCCCCCAATCTTGATGTTTGTGCAAATACCTCCCTTTCGAATGAAGGATTGGGGAGCTCAGCACAGGAGAGCCTATGCTTCAGTGCAAGATTAATCCCTGAAGGAAGAGCACAGTAGCCTCCTATTCAAACTACAGCTGAAGTTTGTGTTGCCGTGAAGTGCATGGCACTTCCCTGCCTCCTCCAGGGATTCAGGCCAGGCACACAGTGTTACATCATTTCAGCGTTGCTCACAGAAGGGCTGAGGCTCCAGCTATTGGGTCACGTTTTCAGCAGAAACCTTTTAAGTCTCTTTAAGTTCCTCTGAGGATGCTGAAGCAAACAGTACTCAGACCTGTGAGTGAACAAGTTGCAAATGACATTGCCAGTTTGAAACAGTGCGTGGGCATGACGTGGGTGAATGTTCCCCACACTAGGTGTTTTCTAAAGGTCTCTGAAGCATGAGGCATGACTGAATGACTTCTGTTTTCTTTAAATGATGAGTGGGAGAATTTTGAATCGTTGGTCTGCTTTTATTTTTGTTAAATGCGTGTGGGCTGGCAACATCACTCAGTATTTTCTCTGCAGATGCAAAGATAATACTGCCAATTCTGGGTATATTTCAGACAGTTTCCTACAGAGAACTGGAACACTTTTTCAGTCCAGAGCTTTGCTTTTCAACATCCTTAAGCCTATTGATGTGAAAATAAGTGATTTTAAAAATGAGTTTTTTGCCAAAATGTACATGAATACACTGAAGAAATGACCAGACATGGGGAAAGTCCCTCTACCCCCATGTTTTCCCAACAGTTTATCTGATTTTTTTCATAGCCGTAAATGTCTGATTTTTCTTTCTTATTCTCCCTAGCCTCAGTTGCTGCTGGGCCATCTCTTTGTCTGCTAGATATCATCTCAGGTGTTTATTTAGCCATCAATGTCCTGCTGGGTGACAGTCACCATTCTGTGACTGATGGCTATGAGTTCTCCTCTCCTCTCAAGAGACAAGTAAGCATATTTGTGGGTACATGTATGTGGTTCAGCCAAAACTATCAGAAAACTCCCCTTTCTCTGTTCTGGCAACCTCCCTGCCCTGCTCTCCCTTCTTTATCCTCCCTTTATGCCATGTACAGCGTATGGCATGATCTCTGGGAGATACACAAAGCCAGGCATGGGCTTTGGATGCTTTTATTGTGCAACAATGAGTGCCCTCTTCTCCCATACCCTCTTCTTTACTAATGTGCAGTGTGCTGGTGGTTATGTCTTTGATAAGAATCAGTTTCTTGCTAACCTATGTTAGCAAGTTATGTAATCATAACTCAGCATTCTAGAGCTACCAATTAATGACTTTTCCCTTCTGATAGCAGCCCTCAGCCCTGTGGACCTTGCTGAAAGTCTGTGAATAGAGAATAACAGACTGGTGGATGAAGGATGTTGCACAGCAAAGGTTGTCTGTGAAGATGATGTGCCTGTAGATTCATTCTGTAGAGTGTGCAGAGTGAAATGAATTCCATACACTCTGCTTATTTGATTGCTAACTTCAACCACAGAATTCCCATACTCAGTCCCTAGCAATGGCCTAATGTGAGCTGTACTTAGCACCGTGACCCAAACCCCACTATGATCCTGACTCTACGCTGGCCCATACAACAGTGAGCTGTACCTGACCCATATATGCACAAGCATGTATTACAGTACTAGGAGACTTTATCATCTCCCTATCATTCTAGTTCCTCAGTCCTATTCCTGGCATTTTCTCTACCTTCCACTGTCTACCCATGGCAATATTTCACCCCAAACTTAAGGCTGAGCACATCCATCATCCCTACAGACCTCATTGAAAGCCACTTGATGTGGTTTACTCAAGTGCCTTTGCAGGTTTATCTCATAATGATAAGAAACAGGTAGCAGGCCTTATCATTTCTCCACAATCCTCACATTATTCAGGAATAATCCTACACTTTAAGCCCTTTTTACCCCATAGCCTGATTCCAGCCTTAAGGATAAACTATCAGCCAGCATTCTTCGAATCACAAGCAGAGGCATTGTGCCTTACTGAGTACCAGCACTCAGGCTTACCCTGAAGAGCAAGCAAAAGAGGTGGTGCTCTTTAGTCCTTGGTGTCCCAATCTCTAACCCTGACTTTAGTCTGAAAAGCCAATGCTCTTCACTTACAGTTCTGTACCTCTGAGTGCCAGAGCCACTCACCCCTGCCAGCCTCATCCCACATGACTGTGTTTCTAATGTTTTTGCTGGAATCCAGGCATGGAGATGGAGGCAGCCACTGGGACTTGCTTGGTGTACAAGCTGTAAGTTGTGTTTTTCAGAGGTTGTGCTTGATGGGGGAGAGCATGTTTTGGTGGATTTTAGGATGGAAAGATTATGTTTGGGCATGACTTGAAGGACTAACTGGCTTGCTCAGCTGCTGAGGGTTTGGTAGGCGGGGTACAAGATGGGGCATGGGAGAATGTGACAGTGTCTGTACATCAGTGAGCAAGCAGGGAGTCATGGTGTGTGGCACTGATCACTCTCCTTTCCTAAAACAAGCTTCATTGTTCCTGTCTTCTTACTTCTCACTGCCCTTCCACTGGTTCTTCATCACTGTCTCCAGCCTTTTTACTTCAGCCTGTGGATTTCCAGAGCTACCTGCTGCTCTAGAGCTGGTTCTCTGGCCCACTCCAGCCTGTTTTTGGCAGTCAGAGCTCAGTCAGAGGCCAAACATATGAACCCTATGTTGCCTATACTGCTGACTGTATTTCACGTTGTTGTGTCTTGCTGGTTGGGAGACAAGAATGGAGAGTGCTACGGCCTCATGTGTCTTCAGTTGTCATTGTGCTGCTGTGAATAATGAGCTTGCTTCTGAAGTTTTTTTGGGACTGGCCTTTAAACTTGCTTCACTTAATTATTTACATTGAAGGTTGGTATTGCATTTTTTGTTTCTGAACTGCGTTTAATAAGGCTGTCACAGAAAAGCTCTCATATTTCTGGGAAGAATACTTATTAAAAGAGGTTTCGTAATTGTTATGGCATGTGGTCCTCAGCTTTCCTGAACTTTTCCTGTGTTACATTCAAGTATAGGCTAGTGTAGTTTGAAAGAAAGCTTGGAAAGAGAAAAGCTGACAGCAGGTCAGACTGAGGGAGGTGGAGCTGGTTTATGCCACTTTTTTTGCAACAGATGAAGTTGGTATTCCCCACCTGCTTAAGGAGTGCCTGCAGCAGACTGAATCACCAACACACCTTGTTCTGAAATAAATCACAATGGCAAAACGATATTGCTTGTGGCAGTAGGCAAAGTGCCTATTAAATAGTGAGCATTACTTTGCATGCTTAAGATCACAACTACTCTCATTAAAAAAAAAAAGTTTTTTCCATAATCAAGGCCAGTGAAGGGCAGGTCCCCACAGGGTGCTGAGACCAGTCTGCTTCCTCATTCTTTGCACTCTCACTGATGGGCTGCTTTTTTCTGTGTCAAGTGAAAACTTCCTCACCCAGCCCAGTAGCGCTGGACTCGCCCAGGTCTCCTCCCCACGTAGTTCACATCAGGCAGCCTCACCCCACCTCTCCCGGGAATACCCACCCTGTTCCCGTGTGCCTCACCAAGGTGTTCAGTGGGTTTGTCCTTTGCAGATACTTCCTGATACACAACACATGTGCGTTTTTATGGCCAACTTGGATAAAGTCATCACTCCAGCTGGTAACTGCAGCTTCCAGATAAGACTGGCCACGTGACGATGTAAGGGACACCCAAAAAAGGAGCAAGGAATTGTCCCTTTTCAGACTCCAGAGTGGCTACATATGCCAACACTTTGTTGCACAAACACAGAATAACAACTCTAACTGGAACAGTTCTCTTGGTAGTCTTTACATTACCTGTAATTGATTCTGCAAGAGTTTGCAGGCCCTACCATTAGAAAGCAACTTCCTGCATGTGCCTTTGAATTGGATTAATAAAGGGAAACAATATTTTTAATGAGAGAGCCTCTTGGTATGCATTATTTCCTGAAACTCTGAAATTGTCATTTGTTACCTTACTGGTGTTTCTTACCCCTAATAAATTTTACATCAGCTTTTTAGAAGACTGATGTGTCTGTGGCCACGTTTTGAGTTGCTGAAATACTGAAGTGTTTTGGAAAATTAAGGGTACTGAAACATCCACACACAATGTCCTGCAGGTCAGAACTTTGTGCACTTTCTAAATAGGTCAGGGTTTTGTTTGAGAATCTGGTGTTTCTTGAAGATATCCTTTACACTTCCTTTATTTCTCTGTTTCATTCTCCATTCAGTCACAGAGCCTGCATGCTGGATTTATTTGTTTTACATTTCTTTGCTGTCCATTTTGCTGCCAAATCATTATCTCCTGTTGCTTGTCTTATATAAATGTTAATATTAGCAAGCTTCACAATAACAGTCTAGAAAGGAAACATTTACTTCTGAGCTTCCCTCTGCCAAACAAACCTATAGTGTTTGCTTTTTTGTGGCTACTGGTGGTTAAGGCCACGGGTCGTAAAATTATAATGCTGCTGATGCCTTACAAAAGGCTGACCTGAAACAGAGGCTGGACAGAGTTAAGAGAATAAAAGAAGTATTTATTAAAACAAGGTACACTTTGGGCCATGCAAGAGTCTCTCAGAGACTACACCCAAAAATGGACCCCTAGCACGTGTTTTTGAGACAGATATACCTTTGGTTCATCTGCATATATGAAACCCATTGTCCAATTACAGTTTCGGGTCTTGAAGTCCCATCCCCAGCTTGTTCCCTTCTTCTCTTCGCTGCTGTCCATGGGTGTTTACATTTTGGGCTTTTGGAAAAAACTGTATGTCCTTGAAACTCCAGCCCCGAGAGAAATTGTTTCGTCTAAATGACAGTAACAGAACACTAGATGACAATTTATGGAGTTTTAGAGCAGTCTTGATGAAAAAATAAGAGGTTAAAACCTAAGGCATCATTTCCCCCCTTTTAGAGGCTTGACAAGGCTTCTACCTTGTCAAGTCTCTATTCTAAATATCTACTATATATTAATAATCTAGATTAATAATCTATTAATAATATACACTTAATAACAGTAAATATTTAACAACAGTAGATATAGAAGAATTGTGACTATGATTACTATGAGCAGTTCTTTAAGTACTGAAGCATTATTTAAATCACGCTCTCTTCTGCATCACTCTTTGTTTTCTCAGTTGTTTCAGGAGCAGAAGCTTTCTTGACTCTGGAGTAGTGGATCCAGGGTCCTTTGCCAGAGACTTTGACAGCAGTGAGGGTAGTTAGCAGGACTTGGAATGGTCCTTTCCACTTAGCTTGTAGAGGTTCATTGTCCCACCACTTGATATAAACCCAGTCTCCAGGTTGGAAAAGATGTGCAGGTGTGTCCAGTCCGATGGGTCTGGATAGCACGATGTAATTCTGGAGCTTCTGCAAAGTGGAACCTAAAGCCATTAGATATCTCTGTAAATCAAGTTTCCCTTTTATATGAATTTCCCCTGGAATGTGTGGAATCTGGTATGGCCTACCATAAAGTATTTCATAGGGACTGATGTTATCCCTCCGCCTGGGCTGTATGCGGATCCTTAGTAAAGCTATAGGCAGGGCTTGAACCCATGTCATAGATGTTTCTTGACAAATTTTGCTAATTTGTGTTTTAAGGGTTCCATTCATACGTTCAACTTTACCACTCGCTTGGGGTCTATAAGGTGTATGCAGATCCCAAGTAATTCCCAAAATCTGACTGATTTCTTTAATTACTGTGGCAACAAAGTGTGGTCCCCTATCCGATGACATTTCCAGGGGAACCCCGAACCTTGGAATTATATGATTGAGCAAAATCTTTACCACTTCTTTGGCTGTGTTAGTGCGACAAGGGTAAGCTTCGGGCCATCCACTAAAAGTGTCAACCAATACCAGTATGTACCGGTATCCCTCTCTACGTGGTAATTCAGCAAAATCTATTTGCCAGTAATCTCCAGGAAGATCCCCTGCTTTTGTTACTCCTAACACAACTGTTTTCCTTGTATCAGGGTTGTTTTTGCAGCAAACTTCACATTTGCTTACTACTGTTTGTACAATTTCAGTCATTCTTCTTCCTATTACTACCTTTTTTAGATGTTTTAGAAGGTTTTCAGTCCCAAAATGTGTGTTTTCATGTTCTCTCTGAGCTAGCTCTCAAAGAATCAGGGGTGGGACTACAACTTGATTTGTTGGTGTGACAGCCCACCCACCTTCTGTGATCTCAGCCTTGAGAGATTTAATAAGCTTCTGATCTGCTTGATCATACTTTGGGATGATCCCTGATAAGTTAACTTCCTTTTTGGGAATTATTGCAAGGATACCTTTTTCTGCAACTCCTTTTGCCGCTTTGTCAGCAAAGCGATTTCCCAATTCTGGAGTGGTTTTCCCTTTCTGGTGACCCCTGCAGTGCATAATATCTACTTCCGTGGGTTTTCTAACGCTCTCCAAGAGGGCAAGTATTTGTTCAGCGTGTTTAATTTGATTACCTTGAGCGTTCAGCAGTCCTCTTTCTTTCCAGATGGCTCCATGGGCATGGACGACACCAAACGCATATTTAGAGTCGGTCCATATATTTACCTTCTTACCTTCACTCAGGTCCAGGGCTCTTGTCAGTGCAATCAGCTCAGCTTTCTGTGATGACACATCTGCTGGCAGGGCCTTCGCCTCAATTACCTTGTCTTGAGTGGTCACTGCATAGCCTGTCATCCTTTTACCATTTCTCATAAAGCTGTTCTCGTCTGTAAAAAGCTCCCAGTCTGGATTGTCTAGGGGCACATCCTTCAGATCTGTTCGGCTGGAGTAGACCTCTTCTATTGTCTGCAAACAATCATGCTCAGGGACATTGTCAGTTAACGTGGAAGACAGAAACATGGCAGGATTAACAACAGAAGTTGTTTTTAAGGTGACATCATCTTGTTCTAGTAACAATGATTGATATTTAAGCATCCGGTTGCTGGACAGCCAATGTCCCCCCTTTTGCTCGAGCACAGCTGCTACAGCATGGGGTACATACACTACACTGTGCCGTCCAAGGGTGAGTTTTCGGGCCTCTTGGATCAAGACAACAGTAGCTGCCACGGCTTTCAAACACCCTGGCCACCCTTGGGCAACATTGTCTAGCTTTTTGGAAAAGTAAGCCACAGCTCTCCGTTGGTTCCCGAGACGTTGAGCTAGTACCCCTAAAGCAACATTCAATCTTTCATAAGTAAACAGTTCAAAAGATTTAGTTAAGTCTGGCAATCCCAGTGCTGGAGCTGACATTAGGGAGTGTTTCAGCTGTTTAAAAGCTGCCCTTGTATTTTCTGTCTATATGATTATTCCATTTTCAGCTGCTTTTAATGCTCCATATAGGGGTTTTACCAGCAGTCCATAATTTGCTATCCACAAACGACACCAACCTACCATTCCTAGGAAAGCTTGCATCTCCCTCACAGTGCGGGGCTCTGGGAGTTGACAGATGGCTTCTTTCCGTTCTTTGCTGAGCTGTCGATGTCCACGAAAGATCTCGAGCCCCAAGTAAATTACTGCTTCTTTGACAATCTGTGCTTTGTCTTTAGAAACTCTGTACCCACTCAGTCCCAAAAAGTTTAATAAACTGATGGTAAATTTAATGCAGTCATCTCTGGTTTTAGCCGCAATCAGGATATCATCCACATATTGAAGAATAACTCCCTCTGGCTCTTGTCTTTTCCAGTCCTCTAGGTCCTTTGCTAGCTGATTTCCAAACACTGTGGGACTGTTTTTGTACCCCTGGGGCAAAACGGTCCAAGTAAGTTGGCTTTTCCTCCCTGTCTCAGGATTCTCCCACTCAAAAGCAAAAAGCTCTTGGCTGTTTTTATGCACAGGAATGCAGAAAAAGGCATCCTTCAGGTCTATGACAGTAAACCACCCTAATTCGTCTGTCAGTGCAGTCAAAAGGGTATATGGGTTTGCCACAACAGGGTGTATGTCTTCAGTAATTCTGTTAATTGCTCTCAGATCTTGAACTAATCGATAGCTCTTACCATCTGCTTTCTTAATAGCAAGTATGGGGGTATTAAATCTGGACTCACATTGCACTAATAACCCATGTTGGAGGAATTTTTCAATTATGGGTGCTAATCCTTTACGACTTTCTAATTTCAAAGGGTATCGTTTTTTCCTTACCGGTGTGGCTCCTGGTTTGAGAGTAATACTCACAGGCTCTGCTTGTTTGGATCTTCCTGGGATATCACTGGCCCATGCTATTGGATTGACAGCTTTTTCAACTTCAATGGGGATTTCACCACGTTTGTCCTGTATGAAAAGTGCAGCAACTTCGACAAATTTAGATTCAGGAATTACAACTTGTATTCCCTCCCCCCTTTTGAATTTAATTTCTGCTTCTAATTTCTCTAGCAAATCTCTCCCTAATAATGGTTTAGGGGAGTTAGGCATGTAAAGGAATTGATGAGTTACCCAGTGTTTGCCAAATTTGAATTTTAAAGGTTGGAAGAAAGGCCGTGTTTCGCTTACCCCTGTCGCCCCAACAACATGTACAGTGTTTTGACTCAGTTTCCCTTCCATGGTATTTAGTACGGAAAATGCTGCTCTAGTATCTACCAAAAATTCGATGTTATCTGACCCCAGCTTAGCTATAACCAAAGGTTCTGCTGGGGAAGAAGCCTTCGGTTCCCATCATTCTGAGCATGAACCCGAGCCTTGTTCGATCGGGAGCTGGGGAACTGGGGACTTTTGCTTCAACACGGGACAATCACTTTTCCAATGTCCCCACTTTTTACAATAGGCACACTGATCTTTGTCTGTAGGGGAAGTTTTTTTGGATGACTTTTCTTGGATTGTCTTTTTGCTAGGTTGCCGTCTAACTCCTTCATTTGAGCCCCTGTCTCGATATACTCTCCAGGCTACTTCTAGCATTCTATCTATGTCTCGAACTCCCTCTAACTTCTGTAGCTTCCTTCTTATATCATCTGCTGCTTGACCCATAAACAAGAGGACTAGGTGTGCTTTTCCATCAGCTGAATCAGGATCTAGACTTGTATATTTGATAGCAGTTTCTCTCAACCTATTAAAAAAATCAGTGTGTGATTCGTCATAGTTTTGCTGTACTGCGTAAAGCTTTGACCAATTTAGAGCTTTAGGGACCCCATGTTTTAACCCATATACTATGAGATTTTGATACCGTTTTAGTCTTGCCATCTGCTCTGGGATGTTTGGATCCCAGTTAGGATCACTTAAAGGATATATTTCAGCAACCGTACCTTGGATCGATCCATTCGCTATGCCTGATTCTATCGATGTTGTAATAGCATTATTAACCATTTGCCTTTCAGTGGGATCAAGCAATGTATCTAACATAGAGTTCAGATCTGTCCAGTCAGGGTTTTGTGTGCTAATAGCTCTATCCACTAGCTTGGCAACCTTATCTGGGTTTTCTTTATACTGTCCTACAGTGGTTTTCCACTGGTCCAACTCAATAAGGGAGTATGGAACCTTTACATATATTGGCCCTTGGTTGCCAACTGCTTGCCGTAATGGGGCTTGTAGAACTGGTTCTTCTCTTTTTTCCTTTTTTGATCTAGTACGTTTTGCCACAGGACTGCGTTCTCGTATGGCCCTTCGGGCTATCCTTCCCTTCCTTCGCCTGCTTAGGGCAGCTAAGATTTCATCTTCCTCTTCAGAAGAGCTATCAGAGGGAGAGCTATCCGATTGTGAATCAGCTGTGTTAAATGTACCTGGATCAGTTCTAATCTTAGGAATCGCAGCCCAAGATCTGCTGCGGCGTACAGCGCTTACGGCCGGGTCGCTTGCTTTGATGACGTCATCCCCTGAGCCAGCTCCTCGGCGCGCGACGTTGCTATGGCAGCTCACAGGCCTGAGAGCGGGAGGGGCTCGGCTCTCCCGGTAGGAGGTGCCCTCTCTGCCCTCTCGGTAGAAAGCTCTGCCCCTCGGCCCCACCTCCAGGGGTGGTGCCGTTGGCTGCACCCGCTGGCATTCCCCTCCCCCTGGCCCCTCCCACCCAGGCGCGCGCGGGGTTGCGAAGAAGGGGGAGGCCTCCTGAAAGCAGGGGCAAAGCGCAGGCGGCTCCGGCTCCCAAGGGGGAGGCGGCACAGGGGCCTGCATCTTCTTCGATCGGCAAAGGCAGTATTCTTCCTTCTTCACTGACAGGGATTCTGTGGAAGCTGCGACTCCCCTCTCCCCCTCCCCTGCCCCTGATTGGAACGGTGGCTGTAGAGGGGGTGGGGCCGGGGCGGTCGCGGCGTGCGCATGCGCAGAAGACGCGGGCACCGGCGGGGCAGACATGGCGGGGGGAGCAGGGGCGGCCGGGGCGGCCGGCGCCGCCGGCGCCGCCGCTGCTTGCGCACCCGGAACGGCCTGGGCCTGGGCTCCCCCCCCCGCCGGGGCTAGAGCAGCCCCTGGGCCGGCCGCGGCTGGGCCCCCCCCGGGGCCGGCGCTGGATTAACTCTTAGTGCCGGTGCTACCAGATCTGATTCTGCTTCGTCTTTGTTACTGCACACCGGATTTAATATGGGCGGTT